>JAHWXV010242862.1:0-13654 GCA_024586415.1 Phrixothrix hirtus | reverse complement strand
ATTTATATATATATATATATATATATATATATATATATATATATCTTCCTAAAGCTAGTTATCTAAACCGAAACGTTTGTAGCAAAATGATAAATTAAAAATTAAATAAGAGTTTTTGGTTAGTTAACCTTGTTATACAATTAATATTCCCTATTGCAGATGGATTTTCACACATAAAATAGAATAGCTACTTAAATAAAGCATGTCTACAAATTTTCAGTGAACAAATATTTTTTGCGAAATAGTAATTGTCTTTTATGTTTTTCGGTATGCTAATTTCAAATATGTCATTCGTTTTTGTCCATCACGTAACAGCTATTTGAAAATTGCGTTAGAAAGTTTTGAAAAATAATGTTTTATATACCATGTAAATACAATTCTAGAAAATAAAACAAAGTAATAAGTAGGTAAGAAGTTTTGTGTGAAAAGTTACTTTAATACTCACATATATATTTAGAATCCACATTTTTGAAGTGTTTGGTGTTATTAGTACAAAACCATATGATTCTGGATATTCAGCAATGTCCGCATAAAGTCAAATTTCTCAGAATTTGTAGTACCTTTTTCTTTTGTGCTGAATACTCCGTGTCGAAGCAGCTCTTCTGTGTGTAACTTGCAGCTGTTCTCTGTGTAGCGACCAGCAGTAATCTGCTATCATATTCTTATTCCATCTACCCTGGTATCTGCATTCCATCTGTTTAACGTCTTGGTGAATTTTTTCACCGTGTTCTTCACTGATGTAACCAAGATTTTCTGGAAAATACTCCAGATGACACATCAGGAAATGAACTTTTAAGCCGACAGAACATCCTAATTGTTTGAAATTTTCAAGCATACTTTGTAGAATTTTTTTGAATTTGGGATCCTTATAATTTTCCAGAAATTTATTAACAACTTCTTTAAAGGAGCTCCAAGCTTCCTTTTCAACCTTTGTCATACATGCTTCAAATTTTTACGTCCTTCATACATTTTCACAAAGCTTCCTTCACTTAGGCTGCAGATAATACAGGCAATGCATGAAGCAGGTGCTTGAAACACCGACCTTCTTTGTTTAGAGCTTTCATGAATTGTCTTATCAACCCAAGTTTTATATGAAGTAGAGGCAGAAGAATTTTTTCTAGGTCATCCAAAGCTTCTTCAATAACATTTTGCTGCCAATTTCCAACTTCTCTCTTATTGGCCACTCTCTCTTAACTAATGTTGACTCCTTTCCCTACTGTCCCATTCACACATGAAGCTTGGATATTTTGTATATCCCCCTTGAAGTCTAAGAAGCATGGCAATTACTTTTAATTCCCCATATATGGTCCACATGTGATCTTTGTATTTAAGTTTATTCAAAATGATGGCTTTTTTCGTAGCATTCCTTGTAGTGCACGGAATGTTCAACTTGTATTGAAGCATATTTGTTTCTGTTATGGAGTAGCACACCCTTGAGGCTTCTTTTGCATGAGTCAATGAAGAGCGTCCATTCCTGTGCGTCATATTCAATTTAAAACTATTCCATCAAGTCAGGAATATTGGTGCAATAAACTAAATCAACATCTTCGGAAAAATAAGGAGGGAAATCATTTTATCGTCTTCTAAGCCATGAAAAAGAGACATGAAGTGCCAATAAGTTTTTTTGATTTAGCCTAGAACCTAGTACTTCTGCGTAATTTTTAAGAAGGTCCAAGTCTCTTACTAAATCATTTGATTCACTTTGTGGGAAGAGTTAAGGATCGTTACTTTCTGCTGCAATTGAAATCATCATCAGAGCCATAGTCTTCTTGTTTAGAGTCAGAAGATATATTTTTAAGTTTTTCTGGGGGTTTAGGTATGGGTATTCCATGAGGCACGGGACGCACAGTCGATGGAATGTTTGGGTAAACAATTCCTTTCCTACTTTTGACGTTGAACCCGTGCACATTTGAGGAAAAAAGTAGCAGTCATCACTGTGGTTAGTTGACTCTCTCCAGATCATCGGGATTCCGAAGCGAAGAAATTTTATTGTTCAACTCAATAACTGTTTCAATTATTCCACATAAATACAATAGACGATGCGTGGTGCCCAAGATTTATTCTGGTCTCCCAGCCTGACGCCAAAGTAAGAATAGTACAGTTTCTTCACAAAATCTATATTTCTTTGATGTTTCTTGATTGTAAGCTCACCACAGATGTAGCAAAATTTATTAAGGTCATTAGAACAGCCCCTTATAGTCATTTTACAAAACTGTCCGTAATAATAGAAATAAATTTCAATTACTGAGTAAATGGTATGATGATTGTTCAATAGACAAAAACGAAAATTTTAATCGGAAAAGAATATTCTTAGAAAAACACGTATTCTCGACGTTAAATGAACATAAAAATCAGCAAACATTTCAACCGTCTTCATTTGCAAAACTCTTAACTAGGAATGAAAGTACAAAACGGAACAGTGGCGATGTATCGACTGCAGTTTCCAACGGCCGCTCCAGTAATGTCTGTGTTTACAATTGGTGTCACATGTCTGTCTAAGCGGCAAGTGACATAATGAATAAACCTCACCCCATTGTCTACACTATTTCTTTCTGTTTTTATTTATGTGTTTTTGATTTTATTAATTGTTTATTGTAAATTAGCAAAACATATTAGTTACATATATATATATAAATATATTAGTTAATTTTAGCGGGCGAACAAAAATAACTTAGCTGTTAATTATATATTCATAAAAATACAAACACTGAAAACCGAAAATTTCATATTGTGAAAAACTGCACGTAATGGAATTTTTGGTTATTTTTTCTGAAATCGCCGTCTAAAAAAACATCAGAAGTAATGCTTAGTTTTCAGGAAATATTTTCATCGCAGACCTGTGAAATTGCATCCTATACTTGTACAGAATTTAGTAACCTTTTATTATAACAGAAGGAATTTAGATTAAAGTAAATTTTCATTATGATTGAGTAAATATTTATCTCTATCACGTTAGATAACAAAGTAACCTTAGTTTACAATTTGAAACGTTCTAAGCAAAAATATCAAGCTTCTATTATATGAAAAGATAATTTTGAAGGTAAATCTGAAGCTAGTGCTTCATTGTAAATATATACGCTTATTAATTTAGAGAACGGAAAACATGGAATGATAAATCAGAGTTTATTAAATATTCGTTACAAGAAAAACTAATTTAAATGATTTGAAATTTATAATATGTCAGTAAGCTTTTATTCTAAGTAATTGTTGCCAATAATTTAGTCAAGGTACTTAAACTGTGTATTACGAAAGAAAAATTGTGAATTTCCCATCTTCCGGCAGAAAAAATTAAATTTACCAAAATTCCCTAAATTTTTATGTTTCTGCGAATAAAATGTAACTAGTTCTTCGTTTATTGAATTGAAAAACACTGAGGATGCGCCTATGGTGTCAAAACTGCCAAGATTGAATGAGATAGCAAAAAAATATACACCTGTACCTATAGGTGAGAGCAGACTAGATGTGAATACATTTACTTAGATAACCGCAGCATTGCGAGCTACCAAAGCGATTTCTTCAGTTGAAGTTAGCGAGGTCAGAAGTTTTAGGCTGAAAACATGATTACAATGAGACGAAGTTCATAGTCATCTTAGTTTATGACGTTAATTAAACGGAATAAAACTTAACCGTGAAATCAATAAAAATTTACGGCAGCACAACATATAATTAATAAAAATTTCGATTCACGCAACGTACTTTTATTGCACGGAAATTACGCTCTACAACGCAAAATCGTATTACATTAAACCTACACCTGCGCCGTCACATATACAAATTCTTTCTTAAACTTTAGAAGTTGTTTGAGCCACAGCCTTCCTTGATAAAATTTCATAGAACCAAATATTTTGAAATTTTGAATTTAGAATTGGACAAGGCCTCATTTATGACAAATAATTATTTAAATAAACTCAATTTAAAAATTACTCAAAATTTTGTGGGACCAAAAACTCAATGTTACGTGTTGGGGACAAATAGACATTAATGTATGGGACGAAATTTTTGAAAAAAGCTTGCTGCTAATTTTATGCTATCAAGCCTGCTCGAGTTGTCACGGATTCGTCAAATAAGTCATTTAGTTTTCAATAGAATTTTTTATATTTCATAAATTTCTGATGAGTAAATAAATATCTTATAAACTTAACGTTTGCAAAAGTGTTTATAGCTTAGTTAGACGGTTGCAAAGCATCGGTTTCCAGTTATTCAGAAATTAAAATTTTAGTCCAGCAACTATTTATGGGACCATGAGAGAATGCGAAGAAAGTCTGTCTTGTATAAATTTACCGAAAAATGAACGGTTTCAAGCTTTAAGTCAAATTAGAGTTGATAGACTTGTAAAAAGTGTTAAACACAGAAAAGGAATTTCAATGTGCAAACAAAGTCGACGTTTTGGGGTTTATTATACAATCGCGAGAAGAATTTTTGCCACCAATATCGTGCAATATCGAAAAGATACAAATTCCTCAAGTACACCCACGACCAATTCAAACGGATAGCCAGGTTCTGTAGAGCCCTAAGGTTAAATCTTTTCACAAGGAATCGTGTGATCATTCTGGTTGACGAGATATATTCTGCATTATCTAGTTTCACAATAAAAGTAACGGAGGATTTTACACTTAAAACTAGGAAAACTGTTCCACGAAGTGAAATTTAATGCAGAAGCCAAATTGGTTGACAAACATTTATCCTGGCGTACCATATCTGGTGCTGGAAGTAGCAAGCTTTATGTTGTGTAAGTTCGAGCGGAAACTACAAATACCAACACTTACATTGAGAAATGTCTTCCAAAATTGGGTGAATCATTAATACTCTGACTTCTTCTCATTATGCCCGAGTTACCCAAAATTGGTTAAAGTCACCTTACGTTAATTTTGTACTTAAACATTCTACTTCATCACAACAATTTTTCTTAAGTTCGAACTATTGAAGAATTTTGGTCCAATCCTAGTAGAAACGTTTAGATCAATGGATAGGAAGTCCGCAATGAGG
The DNA here is from genome assembly GCA_024586415.1 of Phrixothrix hirtus. Lineage (NCBI taxonomy): Eukaryota > Metazoa > Arthropoda > Insecta > Coleoptera > Phengodidae > Phrixothrix > Phrixothrix hirtus. Next base: position 8,668 of record JAHWXV010242862.1, on the reverse strand, counting down.
ACCAATTATGCGCTAAAATATTCAACAAGCTCCGGGCAATGGATTTAAACATCATCCAGAGGAGCGTAGCGCAAATTTTATCAAATTTACAGGGAATTGAAGAACAGGGGTCGCCGTCAGTTTTTTAAATCAAATTTCTCGTTGAAGTATTTATTATTATTTTTCTGTTTTGATAATTAAGTTCTTTAATTGCTAAGTTAATAAAACATTTTGCTGAACTTTTTCTCATCACTTTTATTTCATAAGTTACTACGATGAGTTTGTATAATAAATGCTACTAAAAATTATTAGTACACCTCCCACACTCCGTGATAAAGACTCAAGAGTCACTGAAAAAGATTGCTTGTGAAAATTTACCATTGTAAAGAGACCTTTATCAAGTGTCTCAAACTTGGGTTGGATGAAGATCGACGACAAGAATTTTTAAAAGTCGCGATTCATAACAAATTGAATAACTTTATCTTCTCTGACACTAATTGATATACAACAGTTATCTAACACGTACCGAACTCGATTACGCTGATGAATTAAAGTTTAGTTTAAGCTTATGTAGGTTGCTTAAAATAAATAGGTAACAAATTTATACACACTATAAAAAAACCTATAACAATGAACTATACAGTTCACATCTAAAATGTCCCGCATTCGAATTCAGTTTAAGAGTATGGACAAAGTTAATGTCAAATCTTACTACCTAAGCTAGGTTTTAAAGACAAATTAGTTTTTGGAAAATCAAAAATAGCGCCATGGGTACTATCAACTCAATTTGTTTGAACTATAGCGGGCGACAAGTTACACCTCATTTCAGAGGTATTTTAATACGCTACATAATTCTCTTAAAACATTATAAATACAGTTATTCGTTGAATTTTTAAACCATAACTATTTGATTTATTTAGAACATGGTATGGACAATTTTTACGATAAAACTAATAACTTTTTACGAAGAACTGTTTGGCCTTTATACTACTATATGCTTGCGTAGTGTGAATTTCGCGATGTTTATCGTCGTTACCCATTTTTGGATTAATATGTACGTTAACTTTCAGACCTCTAAGCGCATTAGACCTCTTTCGCACCGAACTTCAAAGTAATTAACCACTATATTTATATATATTTGCATAATAATAAAATTTCTTAAGGTAGGCAGTTTGCCTGATTACAAAGACATTAATATAATTTAATTGTAAAGAAGGCGATCCAATTTAAACCAGGGAAATTAACATTTGAAAGATCAATGAAAAAGATGTTCTCATTACATATTATTTACCTGTGTCCATATTTATTTCACTGACATTTAGGAATATACATTACATATTATGATTTGAGTGTTATACTCGTACATATCATAGACATTTATTTTATGTACTGTGTAAACCCACGTAAGACACAAGTTATAAAAATAATACTTCTTAAGTTAAGTTAGCGTTACAAGTCAAATGTATTGGCGAATCCTCGCGATTTCATAATACCCAATATATTACATCACTAGCTATGCAGTATACCTGCAACTAAGTATAGCTGTAAAGTCAGATTAAACATATTAATAATATATTGTGTCTCAACATCGTTGTTATGGTAAACTACTAATTATATAAATTAAACATTTTCCACAGATGAAAAGGAGTTTAACCTTCTATAACTAAACAAATTTGACAAATCAATACGGGAGATCAACTGTAGCATGATTGGAAGAATGCCAACATTTAGTTATAAGGAAAGGAGTACGTTGTAAGCTGTCAAGGAAGTTATCGTTTTACACTCTTAAACATACAACAGCCAAATCAGTTTACGAAATCTTAGATCTGTGTCATCTATACAGATGTAAAGTGTCTTAATATTGTAGTTGTACAAATACTATAAATAGAGAAAAATATGAACTTGTATAGCAGAACGACATGTACAGGGCAGAGGAGACGCATGTTTATGAAATTCCCACAACTTGGTTTATCTTTAAATTACATCATTCAGACCAGTACATGAAGGAATGTATGAATATGTAGTTTAACACAAGAATACCCACAGTTATGCACGGAATATGATTTCCGCAAGATGGTGTCTGCTATTCTGGATACTTATATGGAGCCTGCTTAAGGTTATCCATTGCGGCCTCTAGTATCTGCGCTGGCACAGCGGCGTTTTTTTCGAATGGCGTCTTTTAGTACCACTAATGTGCGAGATTTTGCTTTATACACTTTGGTTTTTAAGTATCCTCATAAAAAGAAGTCACATACTGATAAATCAGGCGAGCGTGGAAACCATCTAATATCGCCAAATCGGGTGATAAAGCCCTGGGGGAACATGTGTTTCAGCAAGGCCGTCGATGGTCCAGCCGTGTGCGTTACTACTCCATTATGTTGAAACCACACTGTTGAAATCAAATTCATCCAAGTAGCGCATGTCTTATCAGTTCAAACTAAAGGAAATATTTAGCATTCTAACATAGAGTACGGACATAACTGTCACGGTATAGTCACCCTCGTCAAAAAATACTTATCAATGATTCCGGCCTGTGATATTCCATACCTCACTGTGACTTTGAGTCTGTAAAGAGGCCGTTGGATTTTCCATTACCAACAGTTCTGTTGATTCATCTAACCGTTCAAATAAAAGCGTTCAAATAAAAGCGTGCTTCGTTACTCATCATTACTATGGCATTGTCATCTGAGTCAAAAAAGGGAGAATTTTTTAACAGAATTTCACGAATTGTGCCAAATCCCCGACTTTCAACTGCTGCACAATCATTATCTTGTATCGTTGAAGTACAATTTGGTATGAAGTACAATTTGGTATGAAGTATGCATCTCACTGACCGACTTGATATCGTTAAAGTCGCAGCGTGACATCGCACAGTTTCGGGTGGGTGTACATTTCGCGGATACCTAGGAGGGTCTTGTGTCACCGCAAGAGAGTGTTACGATCATATATCGCTCCGTGTCGCGTAATATTGAAGCGTTATCTGAAAAGGCATTGCACATGTACCATAGACTTACTGGTTTTAAAATTGTATTTACTGCAAGCACGGGTTGTTCTACAAACCACGGCGCCATGGCTACTAAAACGGCCGTATCTACGCCCCCTATTCCAACCTACTGCCAATTTCTAAATAGGCATTTCCTCTATCCCATCTTGTAGAAACACAAATTAGAGAACAGCTTTTAGTTCTTTAATCATTATTATTTAGTAACTAACAAAATAATACTAAATACTTAATAAAGTACCAAAATCCGCTATATATGAAAATTTTATTTTCGAGTGCATATTATTATCATACCAACGAATTATTTGTTGAAGCAATATTTACCATACTGATTAAACATACAACAAAGAAATAAGAAATTCTCTGTATTTAATTTCTTAAGCGTCTAAGCCTATTCGTAATATTGCTGATACGAGGATTATTTCTAAAGTAAAATCCTTTTTGCAATAAAAAATAAAATACTAGGCACATTTTGAAAATTCGGTCATTTCTCTACTTTTCTACATAGTTTCTAGTCTGCTTGAACTTTGTCGTAACGTTCCACGAGTGCTTGAGTCCTTTTCCACCTGTGATAAAATTCGCGCCTATGCAGCCGTTTCAACTTCTCCGTCAGTGTCGAAAAGCTAATGTCGTAGAAGTACTAGAGGTAGCGTAAGAGGTGGTGGTCACTCGATGAAACGTTCAGATTGTAAAAAGAATGGTCAAATTACATTCATGTAGATATTCAAAGCGAGTTTGTGCTTGATCAGCAGTGAGTGGACTTGTTTCTTCAAGATCACACAATGTAGTCCAGAGTTTGTGATTATCCCTCGTAGCACGAAGTCCATTAACAAACCGTCAAATCTATCCCAAAATAGGCAGCGTTGTTATAGTGTTATTTTGACTTTCACAAGGACCGGAGAAACCGTCTATCACCACTTCATTGATTGCTGCTCTGATTCAGGGATCATGTTGGAAACCCGTGTCCCATGTTCTGTTACGAAGTAATCCAACAATTCATCTTCTTTTCACTCATCGGGAGTTAAGAACTGTCAGATTAGTGATCAATCAGTTCTTTTTGCATTTTTCGGAGAGCAACTTCAGAACTCCATGGGCACACAATTTTCTACAGTTCAGGTTTATTTAATAGATTTTGTTGTCAACTGTGGTTACAAAATCATTGGCGATTACAGTTGAACGACCTGAACGATCCTCATTACGCTCTACTTGAGAAACTGTCTTAATTAAATGAAAGGACATTAAATGTCTGAATTTAAAAAATCGTTATACCCGATTTTGAGAAAATCGCGAAAAACCAAACAATGACACGAGTAAAGTGGCACTTCTGGTTATCCGATTTTAGTAAATTTGTTCCATTCATGTGCCCTGGTAGATACAAACTTAAATGTAAACTTTTGTTTATATATGACTTCTCGTTTTTAAGATATTGTTTACAGGCACACATAGACGGACACCGACACACACACATATACATACGCACACACGCACGCGCGTGCGCACACACACACATACCCACATACGCATACACACACGCGCACGCGCGCATACACACACACATGGACCAATTTCCAAAAACGTGATTTTCGTACTCAGGGGACCCGAGAACGTGTATTCCCGCTAATATTTCGATATCGAAAATTTTAGGCGAAAACAATACTTTCCCTTTTACCTATATTTCACATAAGTAAGAAAAAGTAATAAATCTCATCACAGCTGCACATAATAGCTAACTTTAAATGATCAAGTAATAACATAATAGTTCTTTCGGAACTAACTTTAGTTAAAGTTGAACAGTATTACAGATAAGTAGCAATTCAAGAAAGCTACTCAAAAAAATAGATTGAATGGCAGAACAATAATCCAACACCAAAGATTATTTACTCCGTTATGAATTCCAAAATTGCACAAATAATATTAAGATAAATGGACATCAAATCTGTCAACTAAATCTTATTTAGATCCTAGCAAAAAAAATATCAGCTACCTTGACGGATTAAACGGAAATGTAAAATTGTATACCTCAATATTTCTGCAAATGAACTAGTATAAGAAAATTATACCCATTAGTCTGAATAATATGTACTAATTTCTAAATTAAAATAAATATTCATTAATTGTGGAATCATTTTCTCGCTATGCTTTTAACAGTGCAGTTTTATTGGCATTCCAAAGTTGGTAATAAATCTTCATATATTGTTTGTTTTAGTGGCTTAGGGTTCGGGATGCAGAATTTCCCTTGGCCCTCTTGGGCTAGAACTGTTATATAGTCGTTTTGCCATGCCTACTAGAATTTTGCCGAATCTTGGGGAGTTCCACCTCCAGTAGGGATTTGTAACGTCCCAAACATCACATTGATCCGGGATCTGCGATTTTACTTCCTTATCCGAAAGGAAGGCATGTTTTTAAATTTTTCTCCGCTGAAAAATTTACCGACCCCTATCAGGTTTGAGCACGCGTCTCCTAGGTTCAGAGATAAACATCCTAATCACTACATCAGTCGGGGCCGGCAGTCGATATACATACTTTGGATGTTTTCAAATCACAACAGTCATGAAGGACACCAAACTGCCTAGTGAAAAAGAACTTCAAGGCTACAGTTCGGTATCCAAAGCAATTAGACATATAATTAATCTCCCAAACAAAAAGCGATTACCAAAAGGAAACACCCAAATTAAAATCATAAAAAAATAAATATCAAGATTACCTTCAGAGATTTTTGTTGTATAAAAAATAGATTCCGATTTCCATAAATCAAATCACATCACAGAAAGTAAGACAACCTTATCACAGAGGCCTTAGTACTTCCACAATAATTATTTACACATAATTTAAATTCGCAGTGGAACTATCTAGGTTGCAACACGCATTTTGATCCGTAGTCCTAACGAAAATGTCTTCTGGAAATGTCTACCCCGGTATGTTTTAAGATCGCGCATAGAAAACCAATTCATGATGGTTATCTGGAAATGCACAACAACAACCAGAGCGACCAAATACGCCATCTTTAGTAATTAAAGAATTAAAACCATCACTGCAAAATAATCTGATAAACAATTACATCTAAAGCATTTCAATAGTAGCCCCATACAGAAACGAAATTAAAACCCAATTTAACCCCAAACTAAAATGACATATTCATAACTCGACATTTCTGCCACTACAACATACATCTTGGTAGATCTTAAACTGTTAAGTACATAGGAGAAGCAATATAAATAGCAAAGCGTCTTAAATAAGAAAAGAAAATAAAAGCTTGCATAATTAAGCAAAATGTTCCTCTAATAATCTAAGCATATACCGGTAGGTACAAAATAAAGGGTCCCGTTGTCCAAGCTGTAACAACTTCAGAATCTCTAATTAAATCCTTTTAAGTCAAGAAACTTGAGGTCTCAGAAAATCATTTAACGAATGCAGTTTCGTCAGATTTGAATTATTCTTGTCTCGAACCGAACTGTTTGCATCAAATAAAACACCTGGTGGCGTACTTAATTGGGGCTTTTGTACTCCTTTCTAGTTAGGCATGGGTCAGTAAGACTGAGGAAACTTGGTTCACGCAGATAAAGGTATTTTTCAAAAATGTAATAGTAGAAATTACAATCGGTAAAGGTGTCGGTTTAGAATGTTAGCTGGGACTTCTCACAGTTAGTATACCTTGTAACACTCTAAGCATAAATCTTGACAACAATTGAAGATATTACCATGCCAGCTATTCATATGAAGATTTCATTATTTATTGTCTAGTTGTGTAAACAAGTAGATATTAGGGACTGTTGTCTATAATGATTTCTTAGCTATAAAGTTTGTTGAGTGTTGTATTTGAATTAAGAAGGCTATATGGAATAATGCGATTCCCTGATGATTGATCCCCCATCAATTGATCCCAATCAACTTTCTCCTGGACAGTTAATACCTATGCAGACTGATCCCTTACACAATAATTCCTTTGCGTTTTAATAACCTAACATGGCCTAACCTAACGCCACGATAGTAGTAACTATGATATAAGACTAATATGCTAGTTTACACATACTGTATCAATTAAGGAATTAATATTCAAAGATATAAATCTCCGGAGGCTCAATTGACAGAAACGAATTGTCGGGGGAGCAATCATCGGTGCACCGAATAATTCAGTATATGTTTTAAAACGATAAGTACGTATTAATTGATTTATTTGTTATTACGCTGTATTTTCTTAAAAAATTGATTATTGGATATACAAACACGACATACATGTTTTGTTAATTATTTAATAAAGCAACTAGAATCTAAATCTGAATTTTAACTAGACTAGCGGTATTAAAAAAGTAGGGCGGTAATTAGCCTAGTTAATAAATTACAAGAAAATGATTTTATTCTTCTTAAATTATTTTTCGTATTATTATAGTTATTATTGTAATATTTCTTTAAGACTACAAACAAGGCTACATTTCTTTATAATTTCATCTAGCATGATTTTGGTCGTCTTCCAAATCATATTTTATAGTTTTACTTATAAAATACTTTCACTGTTCACGAGCTGTGCTTTATTTGAGTCATTTATTACAATCGAAAAAACGCGCAGCCACATTTACGTTACGTTTATCTCATACGGTTGGAACACTAAATATTAAATCCATTTGTCTTTCATTTTAGAACTAAAGTTTAAAGACTAAAATAAATTAAAAGGGGATGTTAAAACAAACACGGTACCGACTGCCCGAGTTTAAATGTAATACATGGGTAGAGAAATGCAGGTTAGTAGAAGCATACTTCAATACTCAAACAAATCGATTACACCCGTCAAATGGTTTCTTTTCTACAGAGATGAAAACAAATCGTCACGTTTCGATTTCGATATCTCGTTACACATTGACGTGTAAGGAACGACTAGTTTCTGTTGGTATTATCGATGTTTATGGTCCATTTAAATAAACAGAACTTTCTGTAATCATTCTGGATATATTTTATAACTTAAATAAAGTGGATTTGCTTAATAAATATTACGTTTCAAGTTATTCGCATAAAGAATAATCTAGAATCCCCAAATATTTTACTTAGAATAAATCTGGAAAGATAGATCCAAATGATTAGAGAATCAGTTTAAGCTGTACTTTAAAGGTCGATAGTTAGATCGATGTATGACCTAATTTATAAATTACAAAATAAATTATGGCATAAAATTTATGAAAACTGAAGAGCCAAACATCATCTCGGTTAATTCAATCGCAATTAGGTGTAAAACAGCATTAAACGCATTTTTGGCGAGGAAACATTTAATATATGTAACAAAAGTTCATGTAATAACTTTAGATGATACTTTAAACAATTTTAACACAAAAAGTCTTAATAAACCATGGCCGTAAAGATAATCGTTCTTTGAGGTTCATACAACTAGTGTACCCTTTTATTTCCACCACTGCTTTAGTAGTATGTATGCTAGTTTGAAGTTTCATTACACTTTAATAGATAAACATGATTTGATGAATTTATCTTCTCTACTTTTTGATGTATTCAAATAACTTAGACATTTTCATGAAACTTCAATACTCTGTAACTATTAAACGGTTAGTTCTACGACCATTGCTTATTTTGGGTTAGAATTTCTCAAGGTTTCACCTCCTGAAGCTATAATACGAACATTTGCTAGCCTGCATGTATATATATATATATATATATATATATATATATATATATATATATATATAT
>JAHWXV010242795.1:0-11148 GCA_024586415.1 Phrixothrix hirtus | reverse complement strand
TATATATATATATATATATATATATATATATATATATATATATATATATATATATATTGTATATCTAAATTTACACTGCAGTAGCTTTAATCGGGCTTCTGCAACTACCAAAGTTTCTTCTGCTATTTACGAACATGGTCTCTATTTATAGTTTCAAGTCATTTCATTGGGAACCTTAAGTTCTTCTTGTTGTACAATGTTACGATAAAGCCAACAACTAGAACGCAGTTCGAACATCTCGAGGCCTTACTTCAAAGTTATATAACAACACTCATCCTGCGATTAGTTTATCCTTACAAATAATAGCATAGGTTATCTATAAAGTTAGAGAGCTTAACGATTCGCTAACTAAACCCTTAAAATTATATGGTTTTAAATTGCATTCATAATATTTAAATTAATTATTTACTACTTTATATTATATTTGCTTTAAACTTTTCATTTAAATAACTTCCTGTACATTATTCGGTGTTTTCTCATATGTATGCTGTTAAATGGCGTACGTTTTTCAAATCATCGGGTATTCACTAGGACGTAGAAATTAAAAAAGACAGCGTATTTGATGGGAGCATCGTTACATTTCGTGCAGTCAAAATGTGCTCGGCTTTATATTAAACTTCTAGAAACCGCTTGAATTTTGGGAAACTGAACATTAACCTAGAATGTACTTACAAAAACCTGGATCCTTAGTTCGAATTTGATGTTTCGTAGGATTCAGGTATTTTGGGCATTTTGTTAATAATTGTTTTAAAGTTTAATACTGTTTACAAGCTTTCAATCCTTTGTTTATTGTTGAGTTCTCTGAAATTGTAATTCACGTCGCTTATTTTGAATTTTATTGAATTTACAAGATTATTCCTTTAGTTTGATTTATGTAACTGGCTATAGTAATCTACACAATTTAGAAATTTTCCATTCCTGGATAACGGTAGGCTATAGCATCCCGCTGTATCAAAAATTAATGATGGATTTTTGTTGCATAAATTGACTTCAGTAAATTGCAATTAAGGGTTATGAATTAAAATTACAATACACAATATCACCCATAAGGATTAGGCAGCACTGAAGGAAGACAACTAGTTAATCTTCAATACGTATTACATATCATATTTGGATTTATTTATAATGCAGTCATAAAATGGTTTTAAGAATATTGACTTTACTTTATTACACTAATATTACACAAATATTATTTCAATTAAAAATTAATATACCATGTTATGCTTAAATGCAGTAAATGTTGTATTTTGCAATAACATTATTAGCATGTAAATACACATGGAGCTTGGGAGCCGGCAGGAAGTTTGGTTTGACTAGTTTAATAATATATATTTGTTTGTAACCAAATAATATTTTGCTGTCAGTAAACTGCATTTGATCTAATGCAATCTCTGCTTCAGAATGTTGTATAAATTAATTCACGGTTTTATTAGTTATCCTTTAATAACATTTGATTGTTGAGATTACGTAGTCTTTGCTCTTGCAATAGCTATTTTAATATGAAATGTTAATATTCACACAATATCGGCGGATGAACCGACGTGCAGCCTTTTTTTAACAAAAGAACCATGACCTAGTTGAATGAGTATTACTTACGTCCATCGTGATCGATTTTCGTCTCTATATCTTGATAAATCGCAAATATTCTACAGTAACAATACGTAATTGACTTTTAGAATTAAGGAATGCTAATGTATGTGAGAATATTGCAAGCAAATGGCTCTATGGGAATGATTTACATTCATGCATACTTGCATCTTGTTTAAAATTATACCGACACGATAGAGTCGTTTGTTTGAATTTGTTCCGAAATCATGCTAATTGAAGTGTAAATTAATAAATCTGTTTTATTTTCGGTCGAATTAGTATTTTGCGTGAATTCTCCAAATGGACGCCAAAATGTCTGAAGAGGGCCAGTAAAACACACCTATTTAATTTAATGAATATTTAGAAGTTACCTAGATATATCGAACACATCTTAGGAGGATGTATAGTTTCATAATAACGCCAGACCAAATTATGCATAAATGGTGTGTCGATATCTTGAATACGTTAGAATTCTACCCATTGATTTATCATGGTGTAATTTAATGGTAACTCAGTTGAAGATTCCTGACATTTGTTGCATCTCTGTATAAAAACTTTTGATAGTATCAGATATATTTAATGATCTTCGTCTTACTCTGATCGACGAAACAGGTATAATGTATTAGAAGTCCAAAATATAAAATTCATCCATCTTAAAAATTGGTTGTATAATAAGTTATTATATTATTGATTACTTAAGTCAAACCAATTGTATTTTAATTCTTAATTAATTCAATTCCTACATGTTTCGATTTTACCAGAAAATTATCGTCAGAGGAAGAACTAATTTTACAAATATAAAACGCCAAAATTCAAAATTAAAAACAATTAAATTGTTAATTGTTAATTACGTAACAGAGAAAGTAAGTACCAGATTTCCCATTTGCCAGGCTTTAATACAATTTTAAGTATTTCTTATCAGAGAAACTGCATTTTTGCGACTTAAGATCATCAAATTTTAGCATCTAAAAGTGTTTTGGTGTAACTGCACAACACGATGTATACGTTAGCTAAAACAGTGGAAATTATATTCATTTGCGTTTCTGCGGATCGATCTGCGTTAAGAACAGCTGCTACTTTTAATGCCAGGCATCTAGACAAAAAATGTAGTTATACCTATGTCGCAAAATTAGTTAAAACATTTGAAGAAACGGAGTCAATGGTCAACTAGAAACGAATCGGGTGAAGAGTACTAGATGAAGTTGCTCAGTAGTAGTGCTAGGCCATTTTTCTGCAACTCACATATCTTTAATTCGAAAAGCAACGACTTCCACAGGACTTTCGCGATAAACTGTACAATGAGTACTTATGTTAAGTAAGTTTCACACTTAAGAGAGGCAAACCTTGTAAGAACTGGCCGAAGACGACTACGACCGAAGACTTCAATTTTGTGAAGAGACGACGGAGAAAATTAAAAATAATCCAGAGTTGGTGAAAGACATATGTTTAGTGACGAATCTACCTTCTCTTTTTAAATCGGACAATGGATAAATACAACTGCCATTATTGGTCGGACGAAAATCCACATTGTTTTCGTGATGGACATACTCAACAACCTCAAAAAATTGGGCAGGCATTTTCAGAGACACAATCGTGGATCCTCTGTTTCTTGAAGAAAATCTAACTGGAGATGTCTATCTGAATGTGCTACAGAATACTATCGGACCTCTCATCACAGATGAAGATGAACAGTGGATTAGAAAAAGAGGTTCCATATAATGGCCACTACGATCTCCGGATCTTACAAGCCTTGATTTTTTTCTTTGGGGTCATTTAAAGTCAGTGGTGTACGAAATACAGCCTACATCAGTAGAAGATCTTCGTAATCGGAAAATGAGGAAACGCCGTTCAATCGCAAGGGAAGTGTTTGCAGATGTGAGGCGTGCATTTGAGCAGCGGTTATTTTATTGTTTATAACAAAATGGTGGATAGTTTCAACAGTTAATTTAATTTTTTACTACGTCAGTGTAACGTAAATAAATTAATTACATTACTTAAGGCGTATTTTATCACTTACTTAGTAGATCAATTTATCACGTAAATTACGAGTACATTATACAATCAGTTTATTATTGAATAACGTTTTACTATGTTATACTAACTTGCCTTTGTATGATATCAATGAAAAGGTATTTTCCAGACCTTTTCAACGTTGTGTCGCAAGGGGAGGGTTGATATTTAATATTTGAAAGTGGGGGTGGCGCTGACGGGTGGGCGGTGAGAATATCTTCATGTTTATAGGATCTCTTTGGTTCTCTCTGCGTACTACCGAAGCGGTTTTGGCTATTTTTTGGATATATCTTAGTTTAAACAAAATACGGTCCATTAAAGCTTTTCAAAAGTCATCCTGTATAATAAAACAGCTTATCGTTGATTTCCTTGAGTGTATTCTGTGAATACACTCTTTACATCTAAGGGCCTATGACACTAATTTAATAATTTGTTTGGTGAAGTGAACATTTAAAAATCAAAAGCCAAAGTACGTGGTAGATATGCAATATTTAAGAGATAATTGTAAACTGTAAATGCGTTATTAGTATTACACATGTAATAATAATATCTTATACAATACCACATGCTACTCTTCAGTTTACTATAGATAATTTACTTTTTATTTTCTAGAAAATCAACTCTATTTGAGAAAGTTATTGAACGTTTCCAAATGTCGTAAAGCTCCACTAAAACTGTGTATTTCACGATTTTATGCTAAAATCGATATGTCTTTTTCCAATCTGAGATATTAAAATATACAAATTTTATAATTCTTCTTTATTTTATAATATTTTAACTATTCAGATTTTTCGTGTACTATGAACACGCCATTAAAAATAGATGCACTACTTACTTTTCTAAACATATTGTAATGACTGTTTTACGGTTAAACGTAAACTTAATTCGCAATCAATGCAACAGTTCGTGAAATTGAATTAAAGTATCATTTAAGCTATGGGTCCGAAAAAATTGTTACTCTAACAAAAATAGAAAAAATAAAAATTCCATAGGACACTCATGAATATGCTAGAAGTTTCCATATAACTAAAATGGACGATGTAGTCATAAACGACAGACTAATGTAACTGATATCTGAGTAATTTCAAGGTAATATCAATGACTTATGGCATTGGAATTTATTACATCATCATTATAACTAAATTTATTCCTTACTAATATAGACTGTTCTGTATTTCTTCTTTATATATTAATAGCGGTTTAATTTTCTTTAGCAGTTGGTTTTTATTAAGAACCTTGTTTTATTAGGTAACTGTCTTAAATGACTAAAAATATAAACGTTTATTACTAGTGCACTATAAAATAAGTACTTAAGTTGAATACGTGTAAATAACTAGTTGTAATTTAGTGAATATAAAAAAAAGAGTTTTAAACAATTAGCTAGTTTCGTTACATTACTGTTTATATTTAGAGATACATTTAATTATTGTTTCTTTATTTGTGTACATTTCGTCATTTTTTTGATAAATCTAAAGACTAATATAATTAAGTTTCTTACTAGTTCTAAAGATGAGAATGTGAAATATGAATAGAATTGCACTTTGTATTTGTTTATTGACATACAAAGAATTAAGAGAAACTTTTCCTTACAACGAAGATAAAAGTTACAGCTTTAAGCAACGTTTAATAATAATCAAAAATCTAAAATATAATATTGACGGTTATGCTGACAATGCAGTCGAACAAGGTTCGGGTTGTTGTTATAATTATAGAACATTTATATAATAGCTGTGCAAAAGCCAATAAAATTCTAGAATTTCACATATAGTATTCGGAAATCCAAAACAACATGTTGCTAAACTTCCCTTCGCTACTAATCCAATAAGCGTTTAGAAGGTCGATAAGACTATCCGGAGTATTAGAAGAATACTTGTATAGAAATTATTTGAAAATTTAGACGTTGGTATTAGTAATATTGAAACTTTTGTTCACAGCAAATTCAAATTTAGACGACCTTCAAAATAACATTCAATTCATCAATTACAGTAATCAGCTACACTTTCAGAATGCGGCAATTATACTACAACTATGATTATGATTGATTTAAATCTATTATGTTAATTATTCCAAATATAGTGAAGACACCTATAAATACCATACAAAATTTGCACTAAACGATTATATTTATAGTTATTTTCATAATATGGTTGATTATGAAAGAAACTCTACTAGTATAAACCACAAGGGTTGTCAAGTACACACTTACTCTGGTGCAAAAATCTAAAGTTAGCTAATGTATGGCACAAGATCTTCAATGAATACCCTCAAATAAATATTTACCAGAAGCATCGTATGCTAATCTAAATCTTTTCATTGTAGAAATACCGACAACAAAATTTAAAAATTCAGATAGAAAAACCATAATGACAAAACTAAAGTAAATGCAGTTTTTTTAGATGGATTTTTTAATTAAGCAGAAACTATTAAAGGTTTTGCCATACATATTTAAAATGAATTTGAAATGAATATAAATTACCGTGTAAACTATTAGCTATAAATTGTATCACAATTGTGAAGAAACATCAGAATTGACCAGTTAACTTCGGGCAGGAAGCTACTTTTCCTGCGCACCTGGATTTTAAATTAAATGACTAGCACCAATATATAACTTACAGTATCTACCCTAGCTTTGATGTATGACAGCTATAGTAAATATTATTCTGTTACACTTATTGTGTTAAACAATAGTGTAGCTATCCGGATTGAAATTATTTGATAAGCGCTGGTATGTTTGTTAGTTGCGTTAGAATAAAACGTGGTGGCAATTATGCCACTGTGTCATTACATTTGTTGATCAAAGCTTGGCACAGAAAACGTTGACATGAAATGTTAAACATGTAAATGTTCAAAAAATTAACAGAAACAAGAATCAATAAAAAATACACTTGGTACGCATAATTTTAATGAGAGCAAAGTTTAGAAATGAGTCGGCTTCAATAAATTTTAAATACTATTGTTTAATCTGATATAAACACAAAAATTTTGATTTAAATAAAGTCGTAAACAATTAAACCTTAAGTAGTAGGCATATAAATTTATAATACTGCTGTCAATTACATGTATCAAAAATACACTAGATTATAATGCAGAATACTTACAAAGGCCTCGTTAAAAGAAGGAATACGTTTTTCCTTGCATGCAACCCAAAACAATATTCTCGTTCCCTAGAAGCTGTGAACAAATAAAAAATTAAGCACTTATAAATTTGATTACAAAATATGGCACTGTAAAAGTTCTTAAAATTTCTAAAGAATACCACTTCTTCTCGCTGCCATTAGATTTATGTATATTTCAAAATCGTTTGAGTTAAAATTATCAAAAAACAACTAGCAGGAGACGACAAAACTCAACGAGAATGAGGACTCGTTCAGCAAAAGTTCCTCGAAGTTAGTCCTGTTGGTGCTGCCGATAAAGATAACGACAAAACTAGGACTCGGTTCAAACGTAAACTTGATATTGTACTCCAATCCTAATTCAAAAAACTGAGAAGGTTTCTTCAAAAACTTGCAAACGGATGCTAATAAACTTCAAAGAAAAGTTGTGCTTGCTAAAAATAATTAGTTAATTCAATACATACAGAACACTTTCTTGAACTAAATATCAACCCCGCAAGGTTAATTACAAATCTGCGACAGCGCAAACTATAAATTATTCTTAAAGAATCTCTTAACAAAAACTCGCTGAGTCGGACAAGCTTTCAGCTTGAGGTTTCCACTCACACTCCCTGTCCGAATCCTTTTACCGCTTTGTTACCACCTGTGCCAAGTGTGACCTTTGCTACAACAGAAACAATCGACCGAGAACTGTAACTTTCATTATAATCCGAAAGAAGTTAAAACATTATGAAAAGACAATAACTGGCATTTCGGAAACCTATTGCATTAAATTATTAATTTACTTTTACCTGCATTATTCCACAATAATTAAAACAAAATAATTTGTTCATCTATGCAGCTGTTAGTAAATAAAAGATTTGGTTATTTAATAAATTACCACAACGACGATTTCGTCTGTAAATCAAATTCAATTTGAATGAAAACAATATTAAATGCTACAGCTATTATATACAGCGTGTTCAAAAAATTGGCAAATGTAAACTTTAAATACAGGCACGTTTTCCTACTGAGAGAAGAAATGAATGTAACACTTTAAAGAGTTTTAAGTAAACAAATGTATACTTCTAAGTCTGGTGGTATATCTCAATCGTGAAGTGTCCATGGACAGAAGTTGAGCACATGTTATACATATCGTAAGGCATACCGTTAATCAAATATCCCATAATTGCCACTAAAAATTTTAACCTTAAAAATCCAAAACTTTTATATACGAAACCTAAAATTGATATAGGGGTTTGAAACACAAATGAAATACTTTGTTATAATAAAAGTTGGTCCCGAAATAGCTTAGACGCTATCAGTGGAACTTTAAACCCTAGTGTAATCGAAGTCGAAATTTAAAAAAAAACTATATAAAAACATAAAAATCTTATATCAATTGAAAAGTATATGAAGTATTGCTGCGTTTAACTTATTTCAAAATAATGGACCTCACTGAATTATTTACACTACAGTGTATAACTTAAGATATATACAGACCGCCACGCCATAGATGTAGAGGTTTGGCAATAACATGGGGTCTACTAATTATTAAGGTTGGTAAGGTAAGCATTATCTTAAAATTTTAATTTCGTTAATGATCTTAACATTACCAGTTACTTACCTTGTATACCGTATTAGATCGATTACAAGACGAAAGTTTTATCTTATTCTTTGGTCTCTATGTTTATAATGCATCTTATATTCAATAGTTTCTTACCAAAGTATTGGTGGAATCAATAGTGAGTACTCAATTAAGAAATACTACATCAATTATAACTTTGATGACTCAAAAGACGATATTCTCCAGAATAATGTAAATATTAACCATTGACAAATATGATACCTTTAAATTTTTTACAAAACTAAACTCGCGTTTTGTAATTTCCGACATCTATAATCGATGTAATACGTTAATAATAGACAAAAATTCACCCCAATCTAAATTTTGTGCTATCGTGACATTTGGATTATTAATACGATAAAAATAACAATCACTAAGGTCGGTTAATTACAACTTAATTCGCATTTCAATACACAGTTGTGGGTAAAATAATAGCAGCAAGCACAGAAAAACCTATACTTTTAATTGCTTTAGACCAAAAATTATCGCAAAACGATTCTATCTACATAAAAACTAGGAAAACAACTGTACTGAATACTTATAGGTATTTCATGATATACAAAGTCAATTTCGAAGCATTTCTACTGTCTGTTACCCTACATAACCAGTAGGTAGAAGAGGAGGCATTTTTGTCGTTTAAACTTTCGATGGGAAATGTTAGTGGTACTATACGTTTCTGGGTCCCCGGAGTACGAAATTCATATTTCTCGAAGTGCGTGTGCGTGCGTGCGTGTGTGTGTGTCAGTGAGCATGATATCTCGAAAACGTGAAATCGCAGATGAACAAAACTTTACATTTATGTTTGTATTCATCCGATCACCCTACTGCAACAATTTCACTAAACTCGCATTTGATAACCTGCAGTGCCAATTTACTCTTTTCATTTTTTGATTTTCTAGATTTTCTCTAAATTGGCTTCATCAGTTTTTTTTCAATTTTCTATATTTATTAAATACTTAATACGCTTTTATATATTCTAGGCAGCTTCTCAGAAAATTTTTCGGAAATTGAGTAACCGGAAGTACCAAATTATTTCTGTCATTTTTATATAATTTCAAAATTTTTTGTTTTTTGCGATGTCCTTGCAATTGGCTATAAGGATTTTTTTTAGAACTTAGTATATTTTTTTTACGTAATTCCCTTTTATATGAATAGCGCAGTTTTTGTAATATATATTTGAAAATCGAGTAACCGGAAGTACATTAATTATTAGTTGTGAACAAAATATCTCAAAAGCTAAACATCATATAAAATTGAAAAATTATAGTTGCTACGGTCCTTATGCATTTGAGGTTCTTTTACGCGGGCTTACCTGATTTCCTAAAAACATGCGTTGAAACGAGTTATCACGGAAAAATTCTTGAGTTAAGTAGCGTTTTGCGTGTTCAGTAACTTAGATGCGTGACCGTTCCAGTTATCGTTCCCAAAATGAACGTAAATAATATTTTAATTATTTGTGGACATTTGCATATTTGCATATCTATATATGTAACAGGAGGTCATGCGTTGTCTAACACCAGATTCTTTCATTTATATGGTGATTAATTAGTTTATAATCTAACGAAACGTTCGTTGCGTCCCTATTAGATATAAAAGCGTCCTTGTGCTGTTTAGTACAGCTCTAATGCTTCGTTTGTATTCAAATTTGCGTTAGTTAATTATTACAACATTAGTTGTGTTATATAAATGAGCCGAGGATTGCTGTTCTAAACAAAAACAGCAATTAACTTGGAAACCCACACAATAATGGAAATCAGATTTCTTTGTTCAAAGTACAGTGTGTCCAGATTTGGATGATATTGTGGGATATCTACGTTATCATTAAAGTGGCAGGAGTGCGGTTTTCCCCACATATTGCTAATTTTTCGTGAAACGAAAGATTCTGTATTCAGATTTGTCATAGCTACCTTTGTTTTTGAGATACAAGGCGAAATTGAAAATTTGCACCTTTGGAGCATACCACGTGTTTCGGGAACGGTTAATGATATTGAAAGGGAAAAAACTGTATCTTATATATACTATAACTCAGAAATAAATTACGTCCTCAGTTTCTTTCTAAAATCAATAGTATTCGATATATCAACTAAACTTGTGTTTTTTATATGGGACGCCCTATATGTTTTTTACTAGTTATACCCAGTTTTTCGTGGGCTTTTCAAAAATATAATACTGTGTAGTTATTATCGCAATTACACTAAAAAATTGCAATTTTCGGAAATTAAACCAATTTTATTTAAGTAGGTCTCGAAATGTAACAGACAAAGTAGAAACATATATTATGACAAACAAAAAAAAAGTTTTAATATGACAAAAATTGTTCAAATTGATTTCCGTTGTGTCTGAAGCACATTTGGAAAATTGTTCTAATTCTGCGCAAGATAATAAGAATTATAATGGGAGTAGAAGGTGGGCACCACTATTTGCGTTTTAATTGCTTTTTAATGACAGTTCCTGGAATTTCTAATGGGTTTTCCGCATTTCAGAGCGATGAGTCATAGAGGCATCACTATTTGCTTTTTGATGACGCTTCCGCATTTCAATGTATATACAGCATGTTTAGAGACGTAGTAAACCAATATGGCGCGAACTGAAATACACAGTGAACATCGCTCCTCAATCCAAGATGGCGCGGTCTGAAATACACAGTGAACATCCTTCCTTATATAATTTAAATGTCGTATTTAGCTTAAATAAATGTATATAACTTTTACATGAAGAAAATATAGTACTTATAAAGCTTGTATTTTAAAGGCATTTATATTTGCGTACATTTAAATTTAAAAATACTTAAAAATAAGATGCGTGTTTGAATTAGACTACATTAAATTTATT
>JAHWXV010242793.1:0-17509 GCA_024586415.1 Phrixothrix hirtus | reverse complement strand
ATAAAAATATCTGATGTAGTTGCGGAGTTATTAAAAAAAATATTTAAAAAAGATTTATTTATCACTCAATATATCAAAAATAAAGCGAAAACGGACCTATATTTATATGAACTTTTTGTCTTAAAATAATGCACAGATTAAGCCCCTGCAATATTGACATTCAATTATGTAACACACTGTCTAATTCGTTTTATAAACCTTTTTGTATTTGTATTTAATTACTTTCAACAGTAACAAAAACTTTACTTGTCCAAAGTAAAGAAATAAACATCTTAAACCATTTCTGTACGGCAGGGACGTAATCGCTTGTATGGTGTCGCGGCACTGCGGCGTCACAAAGAACTCCTTTTACTAAGTCAACGCAATTAAATTATCTTTAAGAATGTAGCATTTATTTTATTCTTTTTCGATGAAATAAATTACGTTGTGAAAGTTTTACTTTATTTATTTTTAACGCCAAAGTATTCGACCTAAATCCAACATAAATAAACAATTTAATAACCGTAAAGTTCGTTTCACATAAAAAGGCGTACTGTGAGCGAACTCCAACATTACCACGGCTGACTGAAACCCCCGTTTGACCACTCCGAACCCACATGTCACGACGAGCCCTACCCGAACGAAAATATAAATTCTTTAATTAACCTACAGACTAGAGAATGCTTTACGAAATGTCACAAGATAACGAACAGCTGACGGATAGGAGATGTACACATGATGGTCAGAGAACGTGCAGACGACGGACAGGCGAAGGACCGATAGACATGAGATAGACGATGGATAGGTTACTGACAAATAACATACAGACAATTAACAGTCGCACAGGCATCATACTAAAATTAGAATAATGGATTTTAGATCATTTAAAAACGGGAACGGTTGTCAATATTGGTACGTATCAAATTTTAACTGTTTCTAATAAGTTCACTACGATACAGTATATAGAAAATAATTAAATAATATATAAAGGTTTCTCATATTTCCATACTCTTACTTCTAATAGTTTTATTCTTATTATAAGTAAACGTTTACAATTTATGGTGGCAATTTAAGTAATACGTGGTACTTATAAAGATCAATTACTACGAACTTTGGAAAAAGCTACCGTTACGCTTCTTTGGCATTGTTGATACTAAATTGACGGTAAATTGACATTTATCTTCGAATGGAGTGGACGAATTAACGAGAATGTTTGATTTTGGCGAGCTGGTAAGCTCAGTGTATATCTGCAAAAAGCCTTTTGAACAGGCCCAGACACAGTATTTCTGATCTGCGACGAAGTTAACGAATATATTGTATAACTAGAAATTATGATATTAAGTACCTGAATGGACGGAATACTACATAGAAAATGAGTTTTATAATTTATGTACGTTGCGATTTTTTAATGTGATTTGACTTGTAATTTTCCGTCGATTTATTAATACGAGTAATGATTAATATTTTGATTATTTTAGGAAAACCCAGAAATTGCAAGCTTTATTATTAAAAATATTTCTTCGTATTTTTAGTATAAATAAAACCAGAAATCTCTGGTTATTTACTGGAGTAATTAAAATATTAGTCATTTCTTAATAAAACTTGCAAAATCAACATTACTATATTATCTATTCAACTGGAACCTATTATTAATATTAGAAACCAAAAAGCGTTTTGATTAATATAACAAAGCGTTGTCAATATTGCAAAATCTTCCAAGTGTAGTTATAGAGAGCCCCGATATAGAGAAGGGTGTTTTGCTTCCAATAAGTGGGGGTGTTACCCTAAGCAAACTTGTGTACCTTGCTATCAAGAATGCTCAACTTGAATTTAAGCTTTGGATATGCTCTATGTGCTAAAACAGAATTAGTAGATTAGATTAGTATCTTCATGTCTAAACTAAACCCACCCTCATGGAGCATTATCCAAATATATAACGTCAAAGTTGGTCTCCAATTTTACACAAATAAAATAAGACGAGTTAGAGTACCCAAAAATATTATTGTTCATTTATAAACGACCAACACAATTTAGATTGTGTTTTAGGGTGCAGCAACCAAAAATCCAAGTCATATCAGTCTGTTCAGAATAATGGAACTGCTATCAATTTTCGGTGACCCAGAAGTGATTGATTTCGAAAAGGAAGTATGCGGATTACTGTGATGGTGTGTACGTACGTACCTGCATACGTGCACATGTATGTGCTTGTGTGTGTGTGTGTGTGGGTGTGTGTGTGTGTGTGTATGGCGTGGCGTATGAGCATGGAGGTTTGCGTGCGCGTGCGTTTTGTAAATAGTGACCTACTTAAAATTTTTAGCGACAGGGTTACATGTGATATTCTATATACTAGGCATTAAAAGTGACCGAACAACTTGCGGTAGACCTAGTAAATGTATCTGTGTAGTTAACCACGATATGTTTATGATAAAACCAAAGCATTTAAGTGTATTTTGGTTACCTACACAGCATCTTTGTGCAGACAAACTTGACAAGTCTAGTGCAACGTATGTGTTTGCATCAAGAATTAATTGTTTAAGAAATAAATATACCTATTTGCCTATAACATACATTCGATTTATTAGCTATTTTTAAAAAGTTAGATCCTTAACAGCGGCTGCACGTGTTACATCAAATCTGCCAGTGCAGCGTGCGTGCGTACGTGCGTACGTGCATGCGTGCGTGCGTGCGTGTAAATGTTTGCACCGAAAACTCCTGAAAACCTATTCAGGGGTGGCTATGTAGGCAAGCATGACATATTTTCGTAACAAATGCAGCCACCCTAAATTAGCTTTATGCCACTTATTATTCTTATACTTTAAACATACCTATGTATTTAATATTTTATGAATCCAACATCTTTAAGAATTAAGAGTAAATTTTAATTTGTTTTTATGAGAACTAGTTTTTTCACCACCAAGGTGTAATAATATTTTAATTAACAATGCTAAAAGTTTAAAAACTGACATTTCTTTTCGCAGTTCTTTACAAAATTAGCGCAAGTTATAATTTATAATTAAAATGGCTAGCGACCGAAAATCATTAATTCTAACTGTGAAAGTTTCTTTTGTAGACTATTTAATTGGTTATACAATAATTAACTTTCAAACAGCAATTGTGATATGTGAAATATGCAACGCAAATTTTAGTGCTTATATTTACTTTATACCCGTATAGGAGGGTATAATTTTCAATGTATTTTTGTGAAAAATTTAGTCGATTCATATTAAATAAATCATTTGATATGTCGCTATAAGAATATCTGCGAATGAAGGAGATGGTGTATGTGCAATAAATCATTAGATTTTAGCTATTCATACAAAATGGAGTCGGAAATGGCTACACATGTTCACGATAGGATTTAGCAGCGCACAAGATATCCCAAATTTAAACTCTGACCCAGGAGGTCTTCATCGATTCAGCAGGCTGATTCATGAAAACCAAAGTGTAATTTACGTTGATTGAATTTTGTTTTTGTGCGTATATATCTATTAAATTGCATTTAAGGGGTGATATTTACTCCTCTATTTCGATTTATTACCCTTAAATATTGTAAATATATTCTATCATAGAAAATCCTGTAATTCTATAAAAATTATTTAGGCGAGATGAGGAATTATGTTAAAAAGAGCCACTGTTTATTAATAAAGTGAACTGTAAATTAAAATACTTTAGCTGAACTTCTGATAATAAATAGGGCAGTATATTAGATGTTACTGTAAAATTCTCTTTTGAAAGTAACGAACACCATTTATTCACATTTTATTGTTAAACATAAATGGGTGTAACGTAATTCGAAGACTTTGCGCAGCTGCTAACTAAATAAATAGGAGTCTGTACCTTATAAGTTTGTTATAAATGTATTAGTTAGTATATTTCGAATCTAAACATGATTAAAAAGTAAAATTGTTTTTTATTACATATAATAGTATATTCTACAACAAGTGTATGGTAAGGCATATTTCGCGCAAGCGGAAGTTTATCACACGAGCGGTAGCGAGAAAGGTGGATCCACGCACGCGGAATATGCAATTCTGCACGAGTTCGAAACTGCTTTTCTACAAATTCAAATTATTTTTGTACAAAATTTTTGAAATTGTATAGTTTTAATGGTTTAATAACAATAATTAAACAGTCACGGCAAATATTGATAATTTAATTTAGAAAGTTAACTCTGTGTATCAGGTAGCATCGGGTAGGTATTTGCATTTTATAAATGTCAATTTCACCGCAATTTTCTGCATTAAAATATTAGATTCTTGATGTAAATCATACTCTTTTATAATTTCATACTAATAATTATTATCCTGTTTATTAGAATTGTTATTAAGTCTTAAGTATAATGCTATTCTATTAAATATTTTGTAGTATCTATAACTTTAATTATACCGAGTGGCAAAAAAGTCTGGACAATTGCAAATACCTCAAAAACGATTTTATTAATTTTTACGAATATTTGCTGGTCCATAAAGTAAAAGATTATAAATCTAGGGGAAGAACTTTCGTTCACGTAATTATATAGGGTGACTAACAAGTATGGTCAACTTTTTATTTTTAAATGGAATACCTTGTATATTATTATGGATGTTGATAGATCTTTCTAGGACGAATTCAACGATATACGGTTAATTATGTCTATCTGTCGAATTTACAGATTTATTGCAAATAAAAGTTTTTATTTAAAAATTTAGTTGGGCATGCTAATTTAATGACATTAAAGAAACAAGCCAGATTATTTTAAGAACGTCATTGTACATGTATTTTTTCTTGGAAGCATTTTTAAAAAGTTTTTAGGATAAAGTGGCAGCTTTAAGCGAAAAAGAAAAAATTCAGACGTTGATGATGGTCGGATAGGTATATTTAATCAACTTTATCTAAGTTGACCTGGAATAACTCAGTCTTGCGTAAGCAAGGTGCTGAAAAGTTTAACCAAACCGGTAGTGTTAAAGACAAACCAATATCTGGATGACTAAAGATAGCAACTGGCAGTTATAGAGCCCTAGATATTTTAATTGATGTGCAGGAAAATCCCCAGCAATCGTGTAGACAGCGCCAAACTACGATGTTTGCTATCAGTCAGTGAAGAATTTATTTGAATGTGAAAAAATTTGTCCTTATAAAGCCCATTTAGTACAGGAACTTTCGGAACACGACTTCGATCGAAAATCAGAATTTTGCGAACGTCTTATGGAGACATCCCATTTTCGGACGAAGCCACTTTTACGTTACATGGTTTTGTCAACAGGCATAATTGTAAGTATTCACCTGCAGTTAATCCACGACGGATGGAAGAAGCTCACACACAAAGGCCGCAAAAAGTGAATGACATTATTGGCCAGAATGTGATTGGTCCCTTTTCTATAGATGGAAATCTTACATCAGAAATTTATTTAGATTTGCCTGAGCAAAATCTTTTGCCTAGTTTGGAAGCTCTTTATGCTAACAGGAGAAGTGTCTGGTTTCAACAAGATGGTGCCCCAGCACATTTCGGTTTCCAGGTTCGTCAATATTTAAACCAGAACAAATGGATAGGTCGTAGGGGTGAGATTGAGTGGCCTGCCAGGTCACCAGACCTGACCCCTTTAGATTGGTTTTATGGGGCACTATAACAAAAGTTTATAAGAACAAACCGATAAATTCTGAAGATCTGAAAGCTCGTATTACTGCTGAAATTCGGGGAATTCACCAAGATGTCATCAGAAATGTGATTCAAGCATTCCGTGACAGGCTTACTCATTGTTTAGCCAAGAATGACAGACATTTTGAACATCTCTTGAAACATTAATGTTTATCTTGTTGTTCTTGTTATTCCATGTTTTTTCCAGAAGTTACTTATGTGGTAAGTCGATTAAACAAAATTTTTAAATAAAAACCTTAATTTGCAATAAATCTGTAATTTCGACAGATAGGCATACTAAGTCGTACATCGTTGAATTTGTCCTAAAGGGATCTATCAACATCTATAAAAATATATAAGGTGTCCTATTTAAAAATAAAAAGTTGACCATACTTGTTATTTACCCTGTATAACTACGTGAATGAAAGTTCCTCCCCTAGATTTAGAATTTGTTACTGTATCGACCAGCAAATATTCGTAAAAATTAATAAAATCGTTTTTGAGTTATTTGTAATATTCCAGACTTTTTTGCCACCCGGCATGTCACCATTTGTGCTTATGTCGTATCTTCAGCGAGAATATTCCCGCGCAGTATTTTAGAATAGTATGCTTCCGTACCTGAGAACTGAGTAAGAATACTGATATTATATAGTATGAATAGGAAAACATATTTAGTGATTTAAGGATCTGAAAATCCTCTTATGCCTTTTTATTTCCCATGGGAAAATCGCACATGTCAATATGTATATTCACATATTTCATACAATAAGCGTTGCTTTTAGTTTGCAATTATGAGCTTCAAAGTTATTCAACATAATGTTAAATAAGAAATCAGGGAAAGGGAATATGTTAAACGTACCTATTTCTTGTCTAATCGTTTCCTAACATAATTTCACAAGCTTTAAACTATTATAAACCTCCCATAATTTTATAATATATGATTCCCATGAAATTGCAAAATATGGTTTAATAACGATAAATGTTGAAACCGCGTCAAAAACTGGCCTACTGTTATTTATCAAGAAACACACAACAGATGTTCTAGTTGCTATCAGAATTTTAAGTTCCCGGATAGAAATAAAACAGTAGCGTCCGCAATTTAGATTTCATTTCTCTCCAAAGCCTTCTTATTTCTTAATGCACTTCTGTCATATATCTAATAACTTTCTTATTTCGTTCTCACAAAACAATTTTAAAAATTTTTGGCGGCGCCACAACGGTTGCAACCCCCATAACAACATTGTTAATTCCAGATTTCGCTTCTCTCAAATGTTCTTTCACTAGCCTAATCAAAGGTTGTTTAGAATATAATTAAAAACGAAGTAAATGTAAAAAAAGTGCTTTTATTCTGCAACATTAGTTGATAACAACAGACAACTCGCAAAAAATTTTCCAGATCTTTAATGGCTGCTTCCTAAATTTGTTTAAATAGTTAAATCGTAACTCGTCTTCAGTTATATTTAATAAAAGCTTCAAATATACGTCATACTATGTTTCTAATTCCTGTTAGGGGTGCTGAAGTGTCGCTAATAAAAATCCTGAAAGTACGACACATCCTGCTCGACATTAAAAGTTGTACTCGTAGTTAGCACTATATCTCATAGATTAAGTTATCACTCTTTCATCTGAAACCTTCTCTTACAACTTAAAAACTGTTTTAATTGTTCTAGTTTATAACACGCGTGCGTGAGTGCGTCTATGCGTGCGTGCGTGCGTGCTTCCGTGCGCGTATCCATGTGTGCGTATGCGCACCCGTGCGTGAGGGCGTGTGTGAATACATGCGTGCATAAATTATAATAAAGTAGTGACAAACTACAAACTACCTTAGTGATTAAATTTTCAAACATTCTGTAACTTCTATCTCAAATGATTGATGTATGTTCACTTACGTTATAGAGCGAGTTTCGGGTTATTTCTTCGTAAACAACATAGGCTAGGTGCGAAATTACCTTATTTATTTCTGGGGTTTTGCCGAACAACTGCTGGACTGTAATGTGATTCTTGAGATTTCTAATTGGCGATTACATTTTATAATTTATGGCTTTCGCGCTTGTAATTTTTTGAATAAACTGCTTTGGCCCTAGCGGACTCCACGAGAGAGTTTTATTTTTATCTTCTGCACATGTGTACTTGAGCTACGCTTTTGTCTTATGTTACATGGCGAAGTTGGGTCGAATGATCTCCTCAGTAGTGATACGCGCTATAGTTTTTAATATGCTACAGTAGCACGAAATAGATGTAGATTTTCTTTCTCCTCGTGATTTTATTCAGTTAAGCCGTCGACCCCACATGGTTTATTGCACACAACGTTTGCTTTTCAAACTGGTGCTATTTCCCTCTGTACTTCGTAGATATTGCATTTACCCCTCGCTACATATTAAGCCATGTACTATCGAAACGTCTTCCTGAAATCGGGGAACTTATATTTCCTTGCGCCCTTTCAGTTCTACATTACGTTATTTATTTTTATTAATTATGAAAGTTCCTTTCGCTGATTCTTAAGCACAATTGCTAGAGAATGTCGGAACCTTGATTATAACTATAACTAAAAATTTATATTGTTTGTAATAGCCACTGTCATACTTGTGCAAATTTTTTTTTTATTTTCAAACTTTTCCCGGTTTTTTATTATTTGGGAAACATTTTGTCTTTGGGTTTAATGTACCGTTGCATAATACTTCATTTTACAATGTTTAAGGCAAATAAAATAAGTGTAACTTACTTGATTTTTGTAGCGTTGCATTTCACGAGATTGAAGTTTGTAATCAATCGTATTTCAACATTCTCCAAGTGTTAGAATGCATTGCCCAACAATTAATTTAGTGTTCGTCGAAATATATTATTTGAACGCATATCCTTCGAACACAGCTCAAAAATGTATTAATTGTTTTTCTTAATTTCAGAAAAGCATTTGCTACTGTATAAGGTACATTGCACTTAGTAAAGCTATAAAGTTATGTTGGAACAACTTTGTATAATTGCATCGAATCCAACTCAATCTATAAGAAGGAAGCAGATAGATGGTGGGTTATGTGACATGACTTTGTCCTCTTACCACTATGATGTCACATGTGTACAGGGTGATTCAAAAATTATAGGCCGATTCAAAAAATATATATAGGGTGTTTCAAAAATTATAGCCAGCACTATTCAGAATACATATAGGGTACAACAAAATAAATTATATTAAAAGTTGTTAATTGAATTAAAATTGGATATTTGTCGGACATATTAGAATTATAGTCGAAAACCTAGAACTTTTGGTGGGAAATCTAGTTACTTTTGCTCTCCACTTTTGATTTCTTGTGCGTTATTTTTCATTTTTGGGCGAAATTTTTGATTTAAGTTAATCTAATTAATCTTGTCAGCCATTGTTAATTTTCAAGAGACTTTTTAATCCATGCTGATGGATGATAGATTTACGAACAGAACGTTGTCTGTGTTGATACAAACATATGAACGCCCCGTATATTGATATTTAAATGGCATCTCCCTGTATGTTATATTGTTTACAAATCAACTCGTTATCTAAGGGATCTAAGGAATTGCCCATATCTAAGACGTGGCGGAGATTCCATTTATTTTTAATAAAAAGTAAAGATTATCATTTTGATTATATTAACAGTTTAAATAAATTATGGAGTAAAACAAAACCATAACTACCTGTTACTTAAAAATCACCTTCACTCAGCAAATTCCATCGGAATAGATTGCACTAAGCAATTACGCAAATAAGGACATAAGACTAAGAAAGAGCTACGTAATTGTAACTAATAGAAGCGAATAACGGCAAGTTAAAATTCAATATGAACAGGTTTATGAAAATAACAGCTTTTAATTTAAATAATTTCAGTTTTTTTAAATTGTTCTCCTTGAACTAGTTAATAAATAATAAGTTTTAGATATATTGTTCAAAATATTCTTATAGTTTAATTGTAGGGAGTGGCCCCTTTATTAAAGAGTTATTGATTCTTTGGAAAACTTACTTCTATTAATTTGTGTTTTACTAAATGAAATTTGTTAATTTGAGTATTACCATTACCATACAATTGAAACCTGATCTTAGGAGGTATATACTAGATGTAGACTAATTATTTCGATTGTTTCACCTTTAATTTAGTGCAAAGGACGTTGTACTTAGGTACACTAAAGCTGTAATTAATTTTAGTAATTGTTCTCTTTCATTAAAGGAAATAAAATTATATTATAATTTATATAACTTAAAATGCCTAAATTGCCACAGCTCTTTTAAATTGCCACATTTACTTTATGTACATATTATAACCTTACTTTGTAGCTCTGTACGTAAATATTTTATTACGATAAGAAATTGTAGCATTGCGGCATTTATTGTTATAGTAAATAAAAAGTTAGAAATGAATTCAATAATAAAAGAAAGAAGATAGTTTCTATTAAGCTCTGTACTACAATTGAAATAATTAATGTTTATTTTAAAATAATGATAGAATTATACATAATCAAGTTGAATTGTTGTATTAAAGTAATTCGAATAAATTTCGGATCAAGAATCGCAATATAGAATTAGGTTGATGATTTCTGTAGACAAGGTATTACCTTTCTCTATTTGATTAATAGACAGTGTTGTATATAAATGACTCCTGGTCTCCAAATTATTAAGGCATTTACTCTATTACAATATGTGGTGTAAAAATTGTAGCATATTAGTCAACTGAGAAAACTAAAAAGTTCGTTGTTTTTAGTTTTTTAAGTAAAAATTAACTTTTCTGTCGCTTTCAACCTTTGTTACGACTTGGATTAATCGTACCGATTATTTCATGCATGAAGGTTTGGATACTTTCGTTATAATTCATCACCTTTTATTTCGTATTTGTGCATATAATTATAATTCTTATTTTTGACGTTTGAAATATATGCAAATATGCAAATATATGCTTACAGCAAAAGCAGTCTTTGCCAATTTTAAGTTTAAAAATGGAGGAAAATGGTATTAATAGGAAGAGGTTCAAGAAATTTGACAAACTATAAAGTAATACTGTTAGAACTTTAATAATAGGACCAAGCAATATGGGGAAAACGAAACTATCTATTATTTTGTCGCTTAACGAGAACGGACTTAAAATTCGAAAATGTTTAGTTGTTTTCTGAGTTCCTAGGTCAACCGAATTATCAGTTTCTAGAACAAGTTCTCAAACCGACTAGAGGCATAAATGCGTTTAGTGAAAATGTAAACATAATACCGCCATGGTACGAAATTCTCATTTAAACTTTATAATTCTAAACGCGTAGAATATAAATCTAGGAATAACGTACATGAACGAATTGCTCAGTTACAATTACAATGGAGCGAAAAACTTGCCGGACATACCTCACACCGAAATGAAATTTTGTCGATATTTGAAAAATTGTATGAAGACGGCTATATAGAAAGAATGCCTACATCTGAAGAACGAACTCTTTTTTAATAAAAGCTATTGCTATAAAATAAATTCAAGTATACTAGATTTAGGTAGTTTCATAATGGACGTGGATAACTTTGGTAGGATTTTAAACAACAGCGTACCTAGGATATCTGTAAAAGGTGAACCAAGGATTGGATACAAATTAACTAAAAACGGCAATTTCGACTTACAAAATAGAACTTTAACTAATGTTGTAAAACCAACTCAAGATTCGGATGCTAAAAGTAAAGTTTAGGTAACTGAAGCAACCAAGCAGAGTATTGGTGACACGAAAAAGGAATATAAGGAAATTTAGGGCATTTAACAGGTGTAAATGTGAAACATAGTTTAGAAGGAAAGATGAAAGTCATTCAAAAGGAAATACTGAATGCTGTTAACATTGATATGGAGACGAAACTTAGGAATGCACAAGTGGCATTCTTGAGGGCGGTAAAGCATAAGGAGTATCTGTTACGTGTAAGTATAACAATATCTGTTTAATGTAACATTGAGAAACTTAATATATGTATATTTTAGCACTTGTGAATACTAGTGTTATGAATACTCAACAATATATAGACAGGCAGATTAGGAAACTAAGATCTAAAACGTAAAATAATGCACAAACAGCAAAATGTGAACGAGTTGCATAGACCCGTTAGAAAAAACTTTCCTAGAAAATATACAACCGTTAAAGGCTTCAATGATTTTGGCAATCTGAACTGGCTGAATTCCTACCCTACTCAAAGGAAAATAACGCCTACAAATACGTATTGATAGTAATTGATTGTTTTTCGAAGTTTGCATGAGCATAACCGCTAAAGTCCAAAGACGGCAAGGAGGTTACAAATGCTATGGCTTTTATTCTACAACATGATAATCTTAATAACAAAGCATATCGTAAACCTAAGACTTTGCAGACCGTAACAGAGAAAGAATCCTACAATGAAAAGTTTTCCTCATTGATGGATGCATACGGCATTAATCATTATTCAGCTTACAGCACAGTTAAAGGTTCAATGGCGGAACGTCTCGTACGAACGCTAAAAGGTGCTTTGTACAAGAAGTTTAGTTTAGGCGGTAATTATAAATGGATAGATATGTATGAACAATCGAAAGCACCGTACCATTAGCAGTTACTCCGAAAACAAATCTCGATCATGTGTACGGCAATATAAAAACTTTTACTGCAAATCACCGCTATGAGGTCGGAGATATTGTAAGAATTAGTAAATACAAAACAGTTTTTGATAAAGAATTCACGCCAAATTGGAGTGGCGAACTGTTTCGTGTGACATCAATAAAAATAAGCAACCGGTTATGTATAAACCTGAAGATATGCCCATATTGGGAGGCTTTTATGCTCAAGAATTTCAGAATACAAAATATCCTGGCGTTTATCTTATTGACAAAATTTTAAAGGGAAGTCCTCCAATCGGCGAAGTATATGCGATGTGGTATAGCTTTAAACAGCCCTTATGGACTAAAATTGCTGATATTGTAGCATAAGTACCGTATAATATTGTTCAAATGTAACGTATTTAATATTTATTTAACAAATAAGTGAATAATTTATATTTTCTATTAATTTTACGGAAATATTACACACACAAACACATAAATGCCGAAAACAAGTGTTTCTTATTGCCTATAAAGTGCAATACCGTTGTCCCTAGATTTTTCAATAAAAGCGTACATGTTCGAACTAATAACATACATAGCATTTCATTTCTGACAAGTCGTCGATTTCGCCAGTAAGAAAACTTTCACAAAGCTCGATTCCCCTACCGAACTTTGCAAACAGTAGTTTACATATCGCATTGATCTCGATGTCTTCTACTCCACCATAACCATATTCGCTTTCGAAATCGTTAAGAAATATAGTCCTTAGTATTAGTTGACAAAATCTTTTAACGGCCAACTTTTTGTTACTAATTTTAACTTTTTTGCTTTCCAACATAGAATAACGAATATTAACGTCATTTCCATTATCGTAATCGTTGTTAGTAGTAGTCATTGTTATATTACGATTAATGTAAGATACAAGTACTGTTTTTACGGTTAAAGTATTACTAAACACCATATCTACATATGTGCAATCCTATACTAGAATTACCTCCTAAAAAACTAGAGAAACTTGAAATGGACCATGCGTAGAAACTGCCATTACTACCAAAGAGAAGAAGTGTGTGTGTGTGTGTGTGTGTGCGTGCGTGCGTGCCTGCGTGCGTGCGTGCGTGCGTGCGTGCGTGCGCGGGTGCGTGAGTGAGTGAGTGAGTGAGTGAGTGCGTGCGTGCGTGCGTGCGTGCGTGCGCGCGTGTGTGCGTGCGTGCGTGCGTGCGTGCGCGCGCGTGTGCGTGCGTGCGTGGGTGCGTGCGTGCGTGCGTGCGTGCGTGGGTGCGTGTGTGCGTGCGTGCGCGCGTGTGTGAGTGTGAGTGTGTTACTAGCATTTTCTAATGTATATTTTAAGAACTCCAAAATATACAACAAACTAAAAATATACATATATCTACATATCCGATTTTTATCATGTCCATTTTTTAAATCTATATACCTATCGCCTTAAATTGTATATAATTCAAAAGACGGCTTCAATTGACAAAGCAGTTTGTTTTCGGTTCCTGCTCTAATTAGTGCCTTAACGAATGCGTTTTCATCGTTAGCTTCAGTAGTAGGATTCACGAGTGCGTTGTATCTTTCAATGTGATCAAACTTATCGATGAAAGCATCACATATTTTAATGCAAAACCCGTATATATCGTATCGTTCGAGTAGCTTCTTTCTAGTAGCCTATTCAGTCCTTTTGTTCATGTTCTTGTCATCAATAAGGACATTGAAATCGATTAGAAGTTGCAAACCTAATAGCAAGTGGCGTAGACGACCTACGAAATCAATATTGTTATTTACGTACATAATATCCCCTTCATTAGACGCAACACTAAACGAATCCTCATGAAGTAGAAGAAGAAGAATAGAAAGCCATTTTCTAACTTTTTATAAAGGTTTTTAAAAACGCGAGATATAGAGATGCTGTTGATTCAAATACTAATTTCTGTTGAAGTTAAGCTTTAAATTTACAATATACCTCGCCTGTTCACTGGATGACCTTTATGTCTCCTCTTTGTTTGAAAACCTGCCATTTGAACACTCGGCCGCTTCAAGCCGAACTGTTCTAAGAGGTTTGTTTGTTTTTGTCGGAAGGTCAACGGTTTATACATACGTATATATCATTTTGTATTAGATAGAACCTTCTAGATCTGTGATATTATTTTTATAATAATATAAAATTGTGAATGTAAAAATTCATAACGATTTGTTGTTTCAAGTATAGTATGCTTTATTATTTTTATTTTTATTATTACTACAGTTTTCATGAAAAGAAAAAAAATCCTACGGCTAATTTATATTACTAGGAAGGTAATCAAATGTAATAGTTATTTACCTAAAATTTGTATGTGTATATATGTATGTATGTAAATATTTAAATTCAATCAATTTTTAATTCGTGAAGCAATACGTAAATTAAAAAAAGGAGTCGCAAACAAAACATACATGCAAATCACGCATATACATCTACGTAATTAACTACAAAGCTGGATTTTGTTTTCTAGTTACAATTATGACTTTATTTTGTTAACAAATTTCAATAAACACACACATACAAAAGTGATATTTAGATAATATAAAACTTTTAGACAGCCCCACACCACTTTTCCCTATCACTCTATTAAACTTGAAATTTTATTAAAGGTCATTACCGCCATCAGTTAACGTAAAATGACTCCAGGCCGTTGTGTGGACTTCGTCTTTAGGTAGGTAACGTTTATTGTTTAAATGCGATGATGCAACTTTTGACTGTTTGATGGTATAAATGGAATGTTATACAGATTTTAAGGTATACTGATCTATTTGAATATGATTACGAAGGCAGTATACATAATCGACGAAAGTTATTTCGTTTTTTATCACGTTAACTACAATTCCTTTAGCTTTTTTAGTCGGATCACTAGATCCTTGCACTTGCACGCTGTACATTTTGCTTTTCAAGCTGACAAACTTTGAGAAAATCTGACGACAATCCTCGTCTTTCATTTTGCCTAAAACTTTCTTATTAACTAACTGAATACCGTAGGGGTCATCGCTAGGATAGTTAGAGGTGTCAAATCTGTATAGATTATCTCTAATAAAAGCATATAAGTCCACACATTGTATTAAAACGATAGGGAGTCTGTATCTGTATAACAAATCTATTTTGTCAGACAGAAACGATTTTGGCATGAAAATATAATAAAAGTCGTATATGAATGTTTTAGACAAATCCAAAATTGAACTCCTATGTAGAATCGGCGATTAAAGAGTACTTCATTTTTGTTTAGTTCGATAGCTACCAAATTGCCATCGAATATTGTACAATTACGAAACGTAGGTAATGCAATATAGCGAGCAACTCCGTTTCTCCCGTTACAGTTTGCCGCCAATTTTATGTGGCTGCATTTGCGAACAGATTCCATTGTTTTTCTGTATATCGAATTTATCATCATTTTGCATTGATTTTGTTCAAAGACATTAATGGCAGCTTCTCTTAATGCGGTATTCAGTTCGATGCAATATTTAAGGCTAGGGAATTACCCAAACTTGATGGCTCTTTGTATTTTAGTTAACTTTAAGTCTGCTTCCAAAACTTTCGTTAAACCGTCAATGACGTACGTATTTCTTTTTAGAATAAAGAGCTAAAAGCAATTTCGTTTGCTTGCCTCCTTGTGGCGATATACGATGTTACCTGCAATAAGGTAAGCTATTGTGTAATAAGTATAACGCTTTCGGGTACTCTAAGTCTATATTTCAAACACGTGTCCTACATTATCGTCATTTGGAATATTCATTACCTTTATGTCGGCGATTTCTTCTTGCGCGAGTCACTTGAAACCACCGGTGGGTAGCGAATAACACATTATAAATCAATACAAATTTTTAATATCAAAGTATCCAAAAAATCTCTTGGTTTGTCCGGATCGGAGTCTTTCATATAACAATTATTTGCTTCGCCATATCCCGTTGCGCATTCGCCAAATCCTCTTCTAATTGACTCTTCAAATAACAATATCATATCGACGTCAATTAATAGATCTAACTTATCTTTGACATACATTGGAACCGCGTCCCAGGAAAAAGCCAGAATAGCTAAATAACACGAAGAGTCTAGACCTCAACTGCTGTAAGAAATATCTATAAAATTCTCTAAAATAAAAACTAACACTAAAACGTCACATTTCATATATAAGGGACAACGGTAGGCTAGATTTTTCATGTTAAATTCACACGAAACTTTACACGCGTGTTGATAATATTCCTCAGATACGTGCGTTAAAGTACTGTAAACTGTTTTTATACGTGGAAGAATTGTTTCGTTGAATTTTGACCATTTTGCCATGTACTCATACGGACAAACACCTTTTCGAAGTAACAATCGAATTTGATCGTCAGAGCTCATTACGAATCCTGTTTTTGAAATGACTCTAAATGGTATAAAATGTCGTCCATAGTATTCAATTTAAACTATTTCTTCAAAAGTTTCTTCGTCAAATCTGTAGCTAATAAGCTAGCAATTTTTCCCGTAAAGATTTTTCTTGGAGTAATTGCTTATCTTCAGTAACACGTTGTTTTACGAATTTCGCTGACATTTACTTATTTATCTTAAAAATTTTACTAGATTTGTGCACCGTGCTTCGTTTTCTAGCTATATTAAGCATTCTACGCCGAAAAAGGATAAAACAATCCTCTAAAAGGTCACCTAGAGTTTTATGAGTTATATTAATTTTATTACCGTATCTGTTCCTACAGGCGAATGCACTAGGGCAATTGCACCATTTAACTCGGTTTGAGCGAACTTTTGAATCTTCATTTACATTATGTCTTGATAATGATCTATTTGTTAACCTCGCACCCCAGATCCTTTTTTCTTTACACGTACATTTATATTTACCTTTAATTCATTAAACATCACCTGATATTTTTGTAACGTACATTGTAGCACTTCTAAATGATTCAATTTCCCTGTACTCAAACTAATATACTATTATTATCAGGTTCATTATATTTTACTTCTTTAATATTCTTTAATAACTTAGTTAATTAAATTAATTAAATTAATTAAACTTCTAGTATGCTTTGAAAATACGTTTTTTTGTAATTATATTTCTTTATAGCGCGATAACAACCTCCTAGTTGTTGAATCAACTATAAATGTTACTAACTTTACGTATATTATTCGCAAAATTTTATAGCTCCGTTTAATACTTTTTAATGCAGCATCGCTTGTTGAAATTATGTCAAAATATCTATTTACATCAACCTCCGTTTTATTATTGAAACTGATGTCATAATTTTATCAAAAATTCAAACAATATTTAACTAATGACCAGCATATATTGCAAACAAATTTACTACATATATATATATATATATATATATATATATATATATATATATATATATA
>JAHWXV010242792.1:0-11992 GCA_024586415.1 Phrixothrix hirtus | reverse complement strand
ATCAAATCATACGCTGAGGTAAGTATTTACAGTTAAATTTAGTTGAGGTACTGTGTAGTTTCCGTACTGATATTGTATGCATTTTGACTTATCCATATATATTTCAGCCGTTTCTTGCGACCACCAATCAGAATAAACGCCATCTTTATCTGTTTTTCTTCCTTGGTCATCAAAGCCGTGCGTAATTTCATGTCCAACAATAACACCTATCCCTCCATAATTCATATAGTTCGGCCTTCCTTTGTTGAAAAGTGCCCCTTGTAATACACCAGCCGGAAATACTGAAATCATATCATTAAACATTATATCTTTTATTAAGGCTATAATAGAAAAACTATAACTAGTAATTGTTTATGTAGGAATTAGATTGACTGACACGGGGCGTGCTTTTTGCTTTCTCCAATAAAAAAATTACCCACCTCGCTGAGGTTTGAACGTACGTGCTTAACACTTGGACATGAAGATGGTAAGCGCTGAGCCTACGAGCTTGGCTTCTATCTTCTTATAATTTCATTTTGTATAAAGTGGCTAGATATTAATGCTTTGTTATCAAATATTTCTCTGAACAGGCAGTTTATTTTATATTTTACGTTGAATTTGTAACAAACTACAGTTTCACTTTTCTTCTAACGAAGGTTGATGAAAATATTGACTTCGTTTGAATAATATGATCCAAATTATAACATAAAACAATATTTAGATATAAATAAAATAAAGAAGAAGATTCCTCTTAAAAATGGCACGAATTTTAAAAATTAATTCCACACAAGCGAAAAGCCATGAAACTGTAACTGTAGATATGAACAATTCTAAGAGTTCTCACCAAAAGATTTTTAACCTAACTAAATAGGTAAAAATACAAAAATTTGCAATTCCAAACAGCGTGACACAGCACCAGCAGATCAATGGTTTTAAGCTAGTCGGGCTCATCAGTGGTGGGTAGTTGGACACGCTGATTGCTTTGCTTTGTATCATCGCTAATGGAGCCCCAAGAAATCAATTCTTTTAATCTCCGACGGATGTTTTATCATTTTTGATGTGTATTATGTCGTCGGTACGTGTACCGACTTCCCTTTGTGGGCGGAGTGTGGACTTCTAGCAATTATTTCAGGATTGCTAGGATTTCTGGCAGGCATAGCATAATCTTGGCTATGCCTTCTGATATATTGCCACACTCCTTCGTGGCATCCACTAGGAGTCGGCCGACCTGCATCAGCTGTTCTAAGCTGAATAGCTTTTCCTTGACGATATTTTCCGCTGGAGAACAGGGTTCCTCCCCCTTAAGTGCTGCAGCGTAAGATACGCCGCTTCTTGGCGCTGCTGGTGCAGCAGCTGGTGTACAGCAGCTGATGGAATTGCCGCTGCTGCTTGGCGTTGCTGGGGGTGGCTAGGGCACCCCCGGTAACTCGCTGTGTGCCGGCCGCCGCAGTTTGCACGCTTGCCAGGCTCTTCTTTTGTCTTGGTGCACTTAACGGTGTCGTGCTTGGCATCGCACTTGACACAGCGAGTTACTGCGCTGCACCGGCGTTGGGTGTGCTCGAACTTTTGACACCTATGGCACTGGATTGGGTGTCGTGACCTCTTCGGCGTCTCGATAGTTATGTGAAGACACAGCACTGCCTTCACATCGAAGATTTTCTTTCCAGCTGGAGATTTCTCCACCTCCAGGTGGTTGAGAGGCATCGGGGTCTTTTTAGGCCCCCTGTACATCCTTCGTACCGACAGTACGGGGATGCCTTGGCGGATGAGGTCGTTATTTATCTCCTTGTTTGCGATTTCTTGCGGGACGCCACGAATAACCACCCGTAAGGGTTTTTCTCTGTTGAAGAGATGTGTATGGAAGGAAATTTCCCTTCTTTGGAGATATTCAACGACCTTTTGATGGTCATCCTCCACCTGAAGGTGTATTTTAATACCGACTGCGGTATTACAGGCTTCGGAGATGTTTATTTCCAGGCGGCGGAGGTCGTCGTTCATCTGGACCCAGCTGGATTTGTCGTGAATGACAATAGGCGGAATACTGCTGCTCTTTTTGGGAGCTGATGGTATTTTAGTAACATCCGCTATTGCCTCAAAGCGATTTGAAGTGGTGAGTTTTGCGGCAGGCTCCACGTTGAACTGCCTGGAAGGCTTCCGCTTCTTACTCTTCTGCACTTCGAAACCGTCTGCGTTGTTTTGCTCCATCGGCTGGGCGGCGTGTTTTCCGTGTGACGTGGAGTCCGCCGGCTTTACGGCAACCTTCACGGCGGCGGCGGCCTTACATATGGCTTCCAATTCCATTTTGGTTATGTTTGTAGCGGAAGCTACACGTAGAGCAGCTTCCGCAGGCGTTGGCGTCGCAGAGGTGGTTGCAACCAACGGCGTGGAGGTGGCAGGAGGAGTTGGTTTGCTTCCGATTTTTCGCCGCACCCTTTCGTTGTCATCCTGCAGCGCCTGGATTTTGTTATTTAGCATGGCGATTTGTGCCAAACTTTTCTTGACGGCGGCTTGTAGGGCTGGCGGGACAGTCTGGATTGAAGGAATGTCCATTGTGAGTCTCTTGAATCAATCACTCTGAATAAATCGATCAATCTGAATTGTGATATTCAATCAATCTGAATTTATCTGATCTGAATGTGCTGTTACACCGCTACAAGTAGAAGGGGCGTAAGGTACAGTACAATAAACGCAAATGTAGGATGAGAGGAGCTAGCAACAAACACGTGTGTGCCTGTCAACAGCTCAGCGCACTCCCTCATGCTGATTGAAAATGCAAAACTTCCTTTTAAACACATACACCTGTGTGGGTGTCAATGAAAAATAATGGCAGAGCCATCTATTGTTTATATTAGGAGATATTTTAATATAAATAAAATAAAGAAGAAGATTTCTCCTAAAAATGGCACGAATTTTTAAAATTAATTCGACACAAGTGAAAAGCTATGAAACCGTAACTGTAAAAATGAACAATTCTAAGGCTTCTCACCAAAAGATTTTTAACCTAACTAAATATGTAAAAATATAAAAGTTTGTTTAGTGGGGCTCATCAGTGCTGGGTGGCTGGACACGCTGATTGATATTCTTTGGAAAAATTAATGACCGATTGTAGCACAATTCAATTTTGAATTAAAAAATGTGATATATTTACTTATACTGTTTTGAAATTCTTCATGATATGCATTTACTATAGCAGCTGAAGGGACATCTCTCCAATCAGTCCTATTGGCTGGTTCGTGTAGTGCAATAAAAGTCTTTGTGTGTGAGAACTTCTCCAAATTTAAGTGCAGCTGTAAGTAATCTTCAGAGGTATTTAACTAAAATAAACAGGCATATAATTGAATCAATAAGAAATAGAATGTATAACGTACCTCAGAATAATAATTTTCAATAACATTGTTATCTGATACTTCTTGGGGATAGCCCATTACTACTGTTAAACCATTTGCCTTCTCTATCGCTTTTTCTTTAGTTCTATTATCCATCCAATCAGTATGTTGGACGGTTTGTATAAATTCTGCTTTAATGTCTTCTACCATTTCGTTTGCAACCCTTTTTGCGTATTCGTCAAAATAGTTATGAACGTATATGTTTGAAGTGGCCATATTCATTCTAGAATTTTCAAATTAGTCAGAATTCTGTGGTAATATATCGGCGTACTTCAAGCTAATAGAGTCCGTGCAATCTTTCCATCTAGGACGTTGAGTTTGTGGTCCATAAATTAAATTATTCAATTCCAAATTGAGACTAAATAATTCTTGTGTTAACCGAAACCCTATTGAACGTAAAACTTCTCCTATAACATAATTGGCTTGTACCCTAAAATAAAAATTGCATAAATCAATTATAAATCTTTTAATTCAATTCTACAGCGGGTGTTGTTACTACTTCGACAACCACGAGGCGCTTGTGATGACGGCGTTTGCCTACAAAGGTTACACTAATTTATTATTACATATTAGTAAGAAAACACTCATATTGATTTTGGACAAGCATTTAATGGCGATGTTCTATTCTATATATTTCCAAACCTTTATAAGGGATAACAACCTCCAATCATATTCATCACTCTTTGTGTAACGTTTCCGCGAAACGCCATAATAACACGAACCGCGATTTAATGGAATTCCGAGAATTCTACGCGTTTTCTCTATATTAGTGATTCCGGAAGTATAATTATTAAGACTGAATTAAAGACAGAACAATCTTTAAGAAAGTGTCAAACACCGTGCGCGAGTGTACAAGTTTAGTTTAAATTATAAATAGAGAAATTACTTAATTAAAAGCTGCAATAAAAATTCTAGAAGCTAATTAACAAAAATTGCACAACCTGACGCAGATATTATCAGTTACCGTCCGAAATCAGTCAAGATTGTTTTGATAATAATTAACATAAGCAACAATCTCAGACGATTTAAATATTAATTAATTAGTAAAAACTAACTAAAAGTTATTGCGAAATATTACGTCGTTATGCAAACGAATTGTTTAAAACGTATGTAATTGTTATCCGTATTGATAAGATAGCAGACAGAGTGAACCGTCCGAATAGACGTTCGCTGAATAAAGAACGCGAACACAAATTTAAATATAAATGACTCTGTACGGGATATTGCCTAGTGCAAAGACCGTAAAAGCTTTTCTGTAAAGTCAAGCTATTTTGTTATTAATTTTTACAGCGACGCTGATGCGACGTCGCTTGAACTCGTCAAGACTGTTAAAATCCTAATTGCCGTTCACGTTAACAAACCGTTAAAAGACGCCGTATGCTAGAGATCTGAATACAGAGAATCTAGAACGACGTTCTAATCTTTGTTGCTCTGTAACAAAGATAGACCGAGTTTTGAATAATTTAACCTCGGGATCCCTCGTAACTGAGTATTCCTGGTGTTGCCAACACCGGATTAAAGACGAAACCGCCTTTGGGTCGATCACAAACAAGTTGCTCTGTAACTATTTGCGAACGACGCCAAGCGTCCTTCATCGTCGTCGTGCATTGAGTTGTAACGATAGCGGACGCACAGCTATGCTGTACCGAAATCATCCATCATACGAAACATTCCGTCGTTTGCAAACGATGCCTTTCATAGAGACGCTTAGCGCCATACTGTGTGGCAATCAAAGTCGCGAGTACCCGCTAACGCGTTGCCTCCGAGCGCCCCCAGCACGAACTACGTCCACGACCGCCGCTAAGAGCGACACGCTCCTTCTCAGATCTCAAAGCATACTGGCGTTCTTTGCATTCAAAATATATATCAGGAGACCAGGTTTTGATCGAGTCTAAGAACATAGCGCCCGCTGCTTGTGTTAACACCGCAGTGATTTCAAACCTCCGTGGTCATACAAGCGTCATACATATACTGACACCCGATACCTACGCGAATAATCGTAATTGGCTTATTTTATCTACTGTCTGAAAGTTATGTTTATTATTGAACCAGAGAAATTTTGATTTTTGTTTATGTTCTACCATTTTATTTCTGTAAATGACTTATTATTGTTACATATCTTTTTAATACCGCCGCCAACTGAGACGACCATTAATTAAAGTTCATTTCATGACCGAAGTCGGAGCGACGTCATTTGCATAAATGACGTCCACCGTAAACTCGTTATTTCACAAATGTATCGACCGTCAAACCAGACGAGGTGGGAGCCTTCAGAGTTACTAAAAGCCACGTTAAGAACCACCTCCGCACGACTGAACTATCACCGAGTAGAATGCAAATTCTTTATATTCTTTGTGTACTTTTTACTAAGAACTGAAACGTCACATTTGTACAATGTATTTGTGGCCTGTGTGTGTCTGGGAAGTAGGATACGTTATGTGACACACGTGTACAAGGGCCTTTGGTGAATACACATTATAAGTTGTATTTGACACAATAAACGCTGTTGTTTGTTTTGTGTCGTATTACTTTACGTAGTATATTAACATTGCTTTTTATATGGAATAAAATAAACTGGTTATAATGACTGTTTCCATAAAATCACCAGTATTTTTGAGCCACTTTTATTGAGACTTTGATGACAATGTAACATAGATGTAAATATGATTAAAACTTGAAAACAAAGCTTGATGTTTAGTTGAGTTTTCCATATGCTTGTTTTTCGATTAGGTTCCTGTAACTATTTATTCACAATTCATGAGTTATAAAGGTGGACATATTAATTAAACACGTTTTGTAAATGCCTCGACTTCGCCAGCGTTTACCCTATCGCCAATTACATGTCGGAAAATCCTTTCGTGATATAGTCGGTAGCCTAAATCGTAGTGTGCAACAATTTTATAGTGTTGGAATATATGGTTACAAGAAGGCCAACGTCGACATAACGTGATTCTGGACGTCCTAATAATATCACAAACTGAGGGGACACACTCTATATGAGATCGATTTTCAACTACTAGAGCAGTAGAAAACGATTAATTGACAGTAGTTGGCTGAAGAATATTCATGTCTACGATTTATAGAAGAGCACGTTTGTCAGCTCTCGCTGGATTTTGAAGACATTAGATGAAATAAGCAGCATTAAGTATGCATTACCATTTACATTAATTGTTCAAATAATTTTAGTTAAACAAGAATTGATTAAATTTATGTAAAAGCTAATCTTATAAAAGAAAAATAGGTTAATATAAAAATCTAGTTGATTACATCACGTATAATGTTTTGGAAAATTGCCTAGAAGTTTTATTAAAATGTAGCTTTAAAACTAAATAAGTATAAAGTTTAATCAGTAAAAATTATTTCAAACTACAAAGTAACAAATCCTACGTCAGAAATTTTAAAACACTGCTAACTCACACAAATTCACGTATCAAAGGCAAACAAGGTTACATTTTGCTCAATAAAAATATAGAATTATACATATAAGAAATTAATTTACATAGTAGCATTAAAACCTTAAGAAATATGACTGTTGAACTAATGTAAAACATATAATATCGACGCCAGTAAGGCGGGTGATGTGACCTCATAGACGGGGGAAAAACGAGCGGAACCCGTGAGAAAAATTATCAAGCAGGGAGAGTAGTTGTGCAAATACTCGTAAGACAACCTGTCTTACGAAGTAATTAGCTTTTTTTCGGGAGTGCCTTGTCTGTTTTAGGGAAATTAAAATTGCCTCTATCGAAGTTCTAGCGTATCTGCCAATGCATTAGGCATTGAGGTAGAATCTCCGAATTAATTGGGATAATCGATTTGATAGAAAAGTGGCAAAAGTTCATTTAAGTATCATCCTACCAATGGGGATTATCAATACAAAAATTAAATGATAGGGACGTCTTCCGACTAAGGAGCGCTACTTCACCTGTAAATGTCTATTTGCTTTTCCGTTTTATCCTGCATCTGGTAAGGAAGGGCTACCTTTCCCTCTGCCCGCATCTCTAGACAATTGTTACCGTCGCTAAACAACCCAGTTTTCTGGAAAGTAACATAAATTAAGTAAAGGAGGCTATTACCCGCGTTATAAAATTATGAAATAAATGAATTACAGACTTTAAATACTTGTATATTCGTCGATTCAAAATTATTTGATCTGGAAACTCTAAATTTATAATTTTAATTTGCTAAAAGTCATTATTAGTAAACTTAAAGTTTATATTTTAATAAGTTAGCTTTGTAATTATTATCATATACTGGCTACCCACAAAATCTTAT
Organism: Phrixothrix hirtus; assembly: GCA_024586415.1. Classification (NCBI taxonomy): domain Eukaryota; kingdom Metazoa; phylum Arthropoda; class Insecta; order Coleoptera; family Phengodidae; genus Phrixothrix; species Phrixothrix hirtus. The sequence goes on along the minus strand of JAHWXV010242792.1, from coordinate 4,355 downwards.
GTCTATGCATATTTTGAGTATTGTTTAATGTCGTTAACGTGATCGAGGTTCGCTTGTTACCAAATAGCTTTAAATAATTGCTTCCAGCTGTAGAAACGATTGTATTTTGTTAAATAAACAATTTAGGATCTCGATTCCGTTAGTGAATGTTTCTTTTGTTCCTAGAATTTAAGTCAGATATAACTACTTTTATAATAAGTTTTCTTGTGCTAAATTATGGTTCTTATTTCACCAATATAAACATTATTTATAATTATAATTATTGAGTGCGCGTACAATAAGTTAAAGAGCAATCCAGTGATTTTCAGCAACAAAAGTCATAAGCATTTATTTCTAAGTAAATGTAACACTTTCCTAATAATCTAGAATTACGTCAGCTTAATTTGTAACGATATACAGGGTGGTCAGTTCTACAATCTGTCCTTAGTCAATTCACCTAATGCAAAGTACGCCTAAATTTGCGAGTAAAGTCATACAATCATTAAAGCGCTTGTAAACATTTTGCACTGATTTCTATATACTAAAAGAATCATAGTATTTTTTACTTTCATAAGTGAAAGTAGTTTTGGATCAATCAACCATAGGGGGCATCAATCCCACTTTTATAATAAAGTTAGCACTCCACGATATATCGTAAATAGTGAGCATCTTTAGTATATTTATTTTCAGTTTTTATCCCATATCTGCAGTACCATTAGAGTGTCTGTCTCCACTCCAAAGGTAGGTCACTAATATCATGACATACAGGGTGTTTCTGCGAACATTACCTAGTAGCAGAACAGTGGCGCCCACCTTTTACCGATTTTGTCTTAACTAACAGTGTTTAGTACCGCAAGTACCGATGAACCCCACCTCGTTTCATTGTATCTTTACCGGCCGTAGTTACACACTCGTGATTTTATTTGCCGCATGCATTATTGTCAGTTTAGCCTCTGACACGTTTTGTTCGCCTAAAATCGTACCGTGCACTTCTCTGTTTACCGATTTCATTAGGTCATCGTGCGACAAGACTTCAATGGTGTAACTAGAAAGTATAATGGACCTAGAATGGAATCAAGATGTCTTAAGCGATAAATCGGTTTTGATTATGGGCCCATGATGATAGTAGAAGAATGCGGCGACTATGCCGGGAACGTCACAATTTAGAGTTTTCTGTTGAGCGCCGTACTCATATTGCTCACATACTGCACCAATTACTAGAAGGAACCTACAAGTCGCAAATGTTAATTTGCCCCCGTGGCCTTCCCATTCTGCTAATTTAGCACCTATTGAACGTTTTTAGGATCAGATAGGTGTAACCCCCTTCCAAAAACATTCATGAACTTCGTTGAAGGGCACATCAAATATTCGATGAGATACCTCGGGCAAACGTCGACCATTTCATTTCAAGCATGCCCATGCATAAGAAACTGCGGCGATTCTACAAACTATTAAAATTCCTTGCTTACCAACTTTTAATCAATTTTATAATTATGTGAGTTACAATTACGCTGAAAATTTTCTCAAAATTGGTTAATAAATACTGAGTGATTTATTTTTATGCAAAGTAGTATTTATACTATTGTTGCAAAATTTCAAGCATTATTTTTTCAATTGTGTGCTAAAATTTGTTTATGTTCCTACAAATTTAACATTTATTATTAGTTATAAAAATAAAAATTTATAGTGAAATTTATCCTAATTAAATTTGTTTTAGATTATAACTATGGAAATAATGTTGTAAGCATCGAATTAATCTTTAACATACTACTAATTTCTGTAGAATACCTAAGTGAAACCGTCTGTATGATTCGAAACTTGATAAGTAGCAGCTGATGTTACCGAAATTAGTTATTAGTAGGCGCATTTTTAAAAATGTCTAAAAAACGTTATCAATTATTGCAATAAAAATTGTTTATCGCGACATCCTGGCGATATAAATTATTGTTTTGTAATAATTCGCGCTTTGTATAATAAACCATATTGAAAACTGGAATATTAAATAAAAAATGTTAATCATTATATTTTGGAGTTAATATACATGTGCATTACAAATATTGAAACAAAAAATTTGGTAACATTTTTTATTAATAATTAAATGTGTCGTTAGATTTGTTTTGAATATCTTTCAGTGCTTATTAGTAACCGGTTTCCGTCAAGCATGCTGTAATGTATGCCACAAACCGAACGGTGATTGCAATAGTCAAATAGTTGAATGATTGATTAGATTCGTCTACATTAACATATATATTCGGACTCAAAACTTTAATTGCAAATATTTTAAAAACTGTAAAATTTAGAAATATATTTTGTAAGCGTACATATGAAGATATATCTGCTTTTATTTCAATCCTCATTGTTTCTTGGACACTATATTACCGAGCAATATAAAACTCATTTATAAAATTCTGTTGCTTATGATTTTAATAACCAATAGTTATGCGAACATTAAGAAAATAATACATACCTTTTCGGTGTTCCGCTAAGTAAAGTTCTTAATTTATTCAAATAAGTCGGTATGGCTACACTTAAGATTTGAGTATCTGGGATATTGTTTCCAGGCGTACCAGCTACTTTATTAATGTATTCCAAGAAGGGAAAGTTGGGGAATCTTGTTTGATATCCTCTAATAGTATCTCTATTAATTAAAGCTGTTATATTTCGCCGGTCTTCTTGTGGTGTAGTTATCTAAAAAATTAATTAAATATACAACATAATAATGAATATTAATTATTACATTCGCAAGTTTTATTTGAAACTCTACAGATTCTCTCATTTCTCTCATGGCGGTTTCTTCGTCAGCTCCAAATATGACTGCCAGTTTTACTAAATAATCAAGATACTTTTTCATAACATCCCCTTCAATTCCCTCAACATAATACTGGCGTACAAAAATTAAAGGAACTTCGTCCATCTACAAAAACATTACTTTATAAAGAAACTTGTGATTGAAAAACACTTACCCATAACATACGCTTAGAAGCGATTGCGGTATCGAACATAACCTTAATGTTTATAAAAGATTTATAAGGCAGGCCTCTTTCTTTATTTTTATGCATAACTTCCATCCAATCAAAATCTGTTTCATTCCATCTCTCACCTTCTACGACAGGCCAACCTCCTAATTCTTGTAATAACGCTTTTACCGTGTATAAACCATTCATTTCAAGTTGTGTTGTATTCATACACATTCCATACATCTGTTTTAGTATTTTAATATATCTTGGGTCTGTAAGATTTGTAGCTTGCTCAAATGAGCTTCTTAATTGCAGAGTGACTAGCTCAGTAAGTTCTGTAAATCTCGATACCATGTATTGATCGTCTGGTATATAAGTATTTTTCATGAAGCTACCACAAGCAAATTCATAAAAATCATCGCATGGATCAACTGCAGGATCTATTGCTTTTAAAATTTCGGACGAAGTATCGATACAATCCCGAGTTGTACAGATTCGATTGTTGCTGCTGCCTGTACACCTAAAGAATTTTTATAGATGATTAATGGTTTATAACAAATAGTGGTCGGGTTTTAGTGAATCATTGTTTGATCCGACGTATCCATTAAAAAAAGGAATCAAAATAGTAAGGATTTAATCGTATTAAAAACAGTTATAATATAAACGAGGACACTTTCTATGTACACGGTGAGCAAATTTTGATGTTTTCATAGGCTATTGCGGTAAATATAGGAAATATGAAAAAAGAATCCCCAGTTCCGAACTCCACTGGTGTAAACGAAAATTGACTGTCATGTTCTGTTTTCGAGTTATCAACCAAAGTTCGATTTTTGAGTTTCCGATAAATACTGATACCACTGTTCTTTATATAGTTACAGGAAAGCTACTTGCACCTTTTTCATGCATTTTTTTTTCAGTAATATAAGGTGCCGTTAATGAATTTTAAACATGTTTAACGATTTTAAAGTATTTACATAAAGTTATATTTTTTAAATATAAATCCTGGTTAACCTTGATTTAGCTAAAAAGAGGAAAATTTTCGTTTTCCTCAATATAAGATATGTAAGGTCTGTTCTTGATTTTGGGCCTGGTTTTCTTGAATATTTGTTGCTTAAAGGACGCTTTTCGCGTAGTAGACGAATGTCATTTTGAGAAATGATAACCAAGAACAAGGAGATGTAGTGAAGACTTTTCTATCAATAATCATTGACGTTAACAAATCTAGTTTTTAACCTGAATCGAGTTTTTTTTATCAATTTCTCTGACGCTAAATGTTTATCAATATATTGTACAATGGCCTGTAACATGTGTGAGACTGGAATAAATGTACGTAATTTTTTTACAAATTAGTATTGAACTTCTGATATATATATATATATATATATATATATATATATATATATATATATATATATATAT
>JAHWXV010242763.1:0-18808 GCA_024586415.1 Phrixothrix hirtus | reverse complement strand
TTAAATAATTTAATTTTTCACTTACTTTAATATTTCGTTGAACAATAAATATCTCGATAGCACTACGTCTGACACCATTCGCACTCGGACGAGAACTCTACAAACTTTGTAAGTGCGTATAAAATTCCTGCAACACTTTACATTTATTTGGGAACACCCTATATATAATAATATAGTAATAAAGTGTAATGGGTAAACTATTAATATCATTTTTATATCTGGAATTATAAACAAGGGTTTTATAGGTTGCTACAAATTTTTAACAATAATTAACATTCAAAAACCTCCAGTTTACGCTTTAAAAGCAATTTACATCAGCTTTCCCATGGGAATCCTGAAGGCGATACTTCATAAAACAGGCAGTTGAGATCAGACTTCTCGAGTGAAAGGATCCAGTAGCGAAGCGTAATGTTAATAAAGTAGTGAGGCCGCGTAAAAGTTCATGAAAGCAATGAGTTAGTTATCCTTAACGAATATTGAATGCCTGAATCGTGGTGAATTAGGCTGGTTGGCGCTGTAAGCGAATTTGGAAAAATTGGGTCAAATTTCGTTATCACCATTCAAGGTTTGGCCACGGGGCTATGGAACGTCTGGGAAAGTACCATCGCGTAGGCTTTATTCATGACGCATCGGAGGCATTGGGGGCCTACTACCAAAAGTTACGTAGTCCAACTCAAGTATATGTAAGTGACACTTTTTCGATAATTTCCTTCCATCCTATAAATCACCAAGCTTCACTGGGGAATCCATCAATCAACCCCCTTTCTCGTAGCGTAGTAATAAAGCGCCGGGAGACCTACTTCAACCACGTAGTAGCCAGACAATTTGTTCTTGTGGTGTGCAATTTAATTAACGAACCGAAAATATATTTAATTTAGACAGAATACAAAATGTCAACACTTAAATAATAATATTGGATACTATGTATAAGAAAACTTGATATTATAGTACTTTGAGGCAAGTGGCCCAAGCTAAGACTTTCCATAAATGTTTTTAAAAAAGTATATCATCGTAAAGTGATTATTAAAATGTAAGTGAACTATTGATATCGGCAAAAGAATACTCAAAAAATTAATAACTTGGGAACATTGCATCTTATGGCAAAAATAAAAAGTATAGAGTTGAAGAGAAGGCGAACCTGATGAGCTTCGAATTTCCGTAAACAAATGCATACGGTATTGGTATCTCGTGCAAGTCAATGAAGTCTTTAGATATCATCTAAAGTTATATATTGAGATCTTGAGGTGTTATAGACAATGATAGCATAATATTCAACTTTTATCATTACACGCACATTGTTGTTATTGGATTACATACTTTGGTAAATTCGAATTTATTTAGTTATGTATATGTAAGCCAAGTTTTCCTGTTTGGGAATAAGAAATAGTCAGAAAAATTAAATCAGATGAATATTGGAAGCATCTCAAAATGCATTCATGTATTTTTGCAGTTCTGGTAGCTGAAGAATCTGCTGATTAATTATCGTGGGGTAGCAAAAGTTTATTACCAGATGTGGTCAATTTTTGTTGATAGTTTTTCATTAAACTAGTCCAATAATGATGGACAATACTTTTCTGTTATTTTTCAACCTTTTTGAAGGTATTAAATGTAAATTATTCCGCAAGCATCCCAAAAAAACAGTGTCGCGAACGTTCGTACGACTTCGATAAAAATCCTTAATCCGATTTTGAGTCATTTTAATTAACTCAAAAGAGTCCGAGTAGTATCCGTCAAGCTTGTATTTTGTTGTTGTTATTGTTTTACCGCGCCGAAAATAATGTTTAATGAAAACGCGAAAATTACCTTTTTCATTATTAAGATAGTATCGATACATCATTCCTCAAAACTTTCAAGAGCTATCTGAAGAGATCAACGCGTGGCACTTTATTTTCTTTCGTAACTCTGAAAGCGAGTTCGATCTTGTAGTAGGTAACTGAAGTAGAGATGCTCGTGTAAAATGCATGTTTTATTTATTGTTGGTGGACATTCATAATACGCTACACAGAGTCTACCTAAACAAGTTAAACTGATTTGCACCCTTGAGCTGTTTTGAGCTTTGCGAACTGAACGTCATCAGCTAACAAACCCATTGACTACAGCTAGGTGTTCATTAATATCCTTAACTCATTTTAAAATAGCATTGCCAAGAAGAATCCTGTAATGCTTTGATACAGCATACCGAGGTGGTTAAAGTATTTGAGTCTGCAGAAGTCACTACGTTTCTAAATATGTTCTCATTGTAAATACACAATTTTTAGCTCATCAATTCCATATAGCGACTAAACTGAATGCTCATACGAGTCGCACTAATTACATTCAGGTGCAGCGCCTAAATAGTGCTCTCTACCAGTCCTGACGTTTATGTCAAATACTTCTATATTTACTTATTTATTTATTTGTATTCAAGCCTGTTCAACTTACAATTAGAGATTTAGTGTATCTTTATTAAAGAGTAATTAATTTAATTTTCAATTATTGATTTCTAAAGAATGATATTCGCAGTAACTTTTATGCTTGCAAGATGCACTTACACACGATTTTAGACGTTTTTTCGTTCATCTATAACAGCTGCATTCACCAAATAACGTGTTACATAGTCATTATCACGCTGAGGTTTCCGATAGAGTATGGTTTATAACAGTAATAATTGAAAGTTTTGACATGAAGGCTACTGAAAGGTCAGTCCAGCGTTGCGATATCATAATTTTCTCTTTATGTACAATAACTCAAAATTGAATTAAAAACCAACACTTACTTTGTTTAAATGTTATACTAATTTTTCCAACATGTCATTTAACGCCTTCTTCACAAGAATGAAATTCTCGTACAATACATCCTACTAAACAACACATATCACCTATTTTCACCTTTGGTTAATACCTTATCATGAAATTTTCAATCACGTACACTAAAATATCATAATCAGAAAATTATGTAAGCGTTGTTAGTTTTCCCTAGTTCATCCGATTATTAGATGCCTAACGGAATGCGGTGAGTTTGGAAGTTTAAGATAAATAGTTTTATTACACCCGAGCATACACCAAGGTTACTGACATCTTTTCTCAAGCCTGTTTAGGGACTTTCCTTTGTACACTTTCACCTGAAATAACACTGTTCTGAGTTTAAAAATAGCCAAAGCTATTGAGTAAACAAGGCGCCTTAAGTTATTTATAACGAAAATATAAACATGTATATTTAATATTAAATATTGGCGAAACCCCAATGAACATCTACTATATGTACTGGTACAAGAATACGAAAATATAGTTTTTGTAATGGTACTATTCTACTTAGTGGGGTCCATAAGTTTCTAGCTCGCGGCGGAAGAAAAGTAAAATGAATTCAATACAATCCACCCTAACTTTTATATACTATGGCAACTCTTTGACGGCATTTTTATACTTGAAAAGGATAGTTTCTTTCTTTAGTAATAAAACAGCCATTAATGGCTCCTTTGTCTTCTGTGTGTCGTAAATTCTGATCCCTGCAATTTATAATTTAATATTTTGAAGAAACTCTAATCGCTAACGATTAAGTTTAGGTTATAGAATGGGCAGAAGATTTCTTTGAATCTGAATTCCTTCACGGCAACCTTTATAATAACAATTATGTACAGGCGCATTGATGATCTTTTCGACTTTTCTCTTGGTGGTGATTCAGAGATGGTGCGATCACAGTTATGTTATTTTCTTTGAATAAATAAAATTCTTCCAAGTCTCAAATTTTTTTGCTGACTATTTGACTTTAGTCATAAGAGGACGTTTCACCTGCTTTTCTTCCTTCTATTGACTTCCTGTTGGGAGAAGGAGTCATAGTATAGGGTCAAAGTATCATAGGCAGAGTCAATTAATTTCAAAATTTTTTGTGGGTAGAGGCTGTATTCATTGAAAAATTCTCAGCAATAATTCACTCATCTGTTTTTCACGCAACCTTATTGGATGTTAATTGTTCTTAGATGATCGAAAGAACGGTTGTTCTAGAGAATCATATATTGCCGCGAATTATTTGAAGCGCTACAGCATCCACAAAATGAACAATGTTTAGAATGACGGCTTCTGTAAGCTGAACGGGGCGAAGATCACCTTCTAAAAGATCTCACCCTGATATAAGCGATTTAGATCATTTTTTCATAGTAAAAATATCAGGAAGAGTTATAAACACCATCAAAATAAATTTCAAGATGTTTTAAGACCTTCTATATTCAAGAATTTGATCATCGTGTAATATTGGATCTTAAACACTTTGAAAAGTTTTATGATACTTCCTCTTTGAACTACATTTAGAATCAAGCTGCGAAATAAAGCGGTACAGCAGTATACAAAGTAGCGACAGGTATCGCACTACTTGATGACCGCGTTAAATTACATTTTAATCATCCGAAGTTAATCAGAGCCAAAAAATATATAGATTGTAGCATTAAAAGGTTATTAAATACAGGGTTGTTTCTAAATGGTTGCTGAAACTAAAACGGCCAACTCTACGTATTATAAGAGCAATATTTTTGAGATTATTAAATTCCATTAAGTCCTTTTTAAAAAATTTTGCACATGAAAACATTTTATGAACTGCTGGCATTTGTCACAATTAATTCGCTATAAACAGTCAAAAAAACTACGAATCTATTTATATACTAATAAATGGGCGCTTGACCTATAACCATAACAAATAAATGACCTAATTTTTACATGCAAGCGTTCTTAAAAAATTACATTCGGGATTTGTATTAAAATCATTAGAGATAGTTTAATTTACAAACAAATAATTACTAGTGATAACATTTAATACAGTTGTTTCAAGATGGCTTTCACAAAAAAAATTACGAATTGGGATTAGTGTAAAACACTCATGTAAGTCCCTTTTAATTCTAAAATGTTTTTTACCTGTCAGGAGAAAATTCTCCTTTTTATTTTTTTAATATTTCTGAAACAGTGTAATACATAATTTCAAATTATCTACGTAAAGTTCAACAGCTGATAATTGTTTTCCAATTCCTTCAAACTTTAATAGAAGGTACAAAAATGTATTCCAAAGCGATATTATGGGTTTTTATTTTTTCAATAAAGGTTTTAATTTAAAAATAATGAAAAGAAGCAATAAACTAATTGTATAGAATAAACCGTATTTTCTCTTAATTACTAAGTTTTTACTGTTTTTTGATAATTTTTCTTCCAGAAAAAGCATTGGAAAATTTGATAATAAAGATGTTTGAAAACGTGCACAACTAAATTAAATTTAATAAATCAAAATGGAGTTTTTTAATCAATTTCAATTACACTGAATGTTAACCAATATACGTTGCAATGACCTGTAGTATGAATAGGACTGGAATAAGCGTACATGATGTCACCGCAAAACTGGTATGAAACTAGTGGCAATACATATTGCAAATCAGAAGTTCTCAAAAAATTTTCCAAGAATTTTCCAAATTCGATTGTACCTAAATTAAAGCTGTTTAATTTTTTTATTATTTTTTTGGGAATTTATGGAGTATGCGAAATAAGCAGTTAAAATATCTGAAAGTAATTCAAAGCAACCCTGTATATGTGATGTTTAATCTCTTTGATGAATGAATGCTGACGTTATTATCGCTCACCAGTTAATGGGTTTAGAAAATTGCCAGGAATTTACCTGCATATCTCGAAATATCGCTATTATAAATTCTTAATCTACTTAGCAGGTTTGGTGTGGTTTAATGACTCTCTTGTCTTTGTAGTTTTTCATGAGACTGTTTCTTTCTCTTCGTATTCTTATGTTAATCTTAGTCTCGTATATTCATTGGGTCATTTAAGTAGATTAGAACAAGTCGTCTCTTAACCCAAATATATCCGTAGAACAAGAGAGATAATTAGTACGGTAATTACAAAGTGGGATAACTTCCGAATCACCAGGAATGAGTAAATGTTCCTAACCGGGGATCGAATTCAACGCTATGGCAACACTACATAGACCCTATACAGCACACTTCTTTTATAAAGTTATACTACAGATTTCTAAAAAACAATAAATTGTAGAAATTTCAAGCTATCTTTGCATTACATCTATGGTTAAATAGAAATGACTAAAATAAGTAATGTATTAACTAAGTTCTACAGTTAGTTTAGTAAATTAGCTACCATTTTAATAATGAAAAGCAGTTTCGCCTAAAACTGGAAATTTTTTTAAAAATAAAACAATATTTCACCAACACATAACGTAAGCAGTACGTAAAATATGAAAACTTACTTCCTTATATACGCAGGATTAGGTTTGTCTTCCAATAAAAATAAAAAATTATAAACTTAAATCAAATTAGGATACATTTTTAATTAATAAAATTGGGAAATATATCTAAAACCTTTATGCCAAAGAAAGCTAGGCGTAAAATAAATTAAATTGAAAGACATAATATACGCAGGAAGTCATGTCAGATACAAAGTGCAAATTCCATTTAAAGATAATAGAAAAGTCTTCAGAACTGAAGCCCTTTCTATTATATAACCTGTAGCAATATAAAACGTAACGTATTTAGGAATACAAATGCTTTGATTTTGATGTTTAGCTTTGTATATTGTTTTCTTTGTGCTGTGTTTTATATTCTACAATTTTCTTACGTTTTCCTGTCGTATATTTAAAAGTATCTTTTGTAACAACAGATAAGGAGAATGACGTGCTACCGAACTAACTGACAGCAGCGTTCGTTAGAACAATTTTTTTTCACTATAAACTGAAAACATTGGCAGTTTAAAAGGTAACAAACAAAATTAAATTACAATTACATGCACATCATCATAACTAAATTAAACTATTGTATTTATACGCAGAGTTCATTTTATAATAACTTTAAATTTAATTGTTATAAAAATATACCATTATATTTCTATGTATTGTTTTGAATGACTACGTCTGAACTTAAATTGTACAAAATACTTGTGATCTAATTTCTAATGTGCTTAGTGAAGGAAACTAACCAATTTCCTTGAAGCTTTAGTATAAAATGTAAGGTTTTAAGAACGCATACAGGTGAAGATATGTAACACTCAATGTTCCCTTGGGGCTCGACCCTAGGACTGTGACGTCATGAACGTCAATGGGATCAATTCGCAACCCATTCTTTCCTAATCGCACATCTTATGTAACTTTGAAGGCAAACCTTTCAACACCATATTGAATGCTGAATTCAATAATATTTATGATTATTCCGGCATTTACATTTGACTCGAAAGGTTACATGGAAATGGGGTCAGAATATATGAAATCGTATTGGATTCTCAAAATGAAACTGGAAGAATATTTTCAACGTATATTTACCACGATTTCATATAACTTTTTAATGAGTATATATTGTTATGTATACAAATATATCAGGAACGTTTTAATATATATGGAAATACTTTCTCTAGTGGTAAATTTATCTTAATTCTAAGCTTAATTTACGTTTATGTAGTGAATATAACTTACAGAAATAAGTAAGTACAGCACAATTAGTTTAATTGGTAAATCGTATTTTTACGTATGTATCCTTTCTAAATTAAGTTTAAGCTCGTGTACTACATTTGTTAGACAAAGGAAACATGCACAGCTTGTAACTTTAATTTTAAAGAAAAGATAAAAGGACACTATGTAGAAAAAAACATACATATTTGACAAAATATTGAGGTTGTATATTATTTCCTATGTTATTTTATATAATTAAACTATTGCGAGCCCTAACAACTAAATGTTGGGACAAGCGATTTAAAGGTCTTTAAAGAAAAGATAAAAGGACACTATGTAGAAAAAAACATACATATTTGACAAAACATTGAGGTTGTATATTATTTACTATGTTATTTTATATAATTAAACAATTGCGAGCCCTAACAACTAAATGTTGGGACAAGCAATTTAAAGGTCTTTATCTTACTACATTATAGGATTACTGCGATTAATAAAGTTTACATAACTGAAGCATGAAAGATTTATTGCTGTGGAACGTACTACAAGTAAGGAAAATAAAAACTTTATTTAGTAAACTGCTGTGAGTTGCTAAACAATAAAAGACTCTTAAAATTATAGACAATTCTATGTTGGGACAAATCAACTTTTCAAACCTTAAGATATTACATCGCCCATTGCCTTAATCACTCCTCGAATTCTTGTGGGCATGGTTTCTGCTAGAGATTTACAAAACTCAGGTGTAAACCTACTCCATATTTCTTTCAGTTTTGTCTTTAATTCTGCAACTGTTCTTTGGGGGTTGTTTCATAGCTGTTGTTTCATCTTATGCCAGAGTGTTTCAATGATATTCAGACCTGAACTGTTAGTAGGCCAGGACAGAACTGTAATACCTTTATCAGCAAATCACTGTTTGGTCGATTTTGCTGTGATAAGCAGCCCCGTCTTGTTAGAAAGTAAAATTTGCACCAGGATGTAGTCCCTCGATGCTTGGAAGAAGACTATTTCTTAGTATTCTTTGATATTTTCACCATTACCAGTGCAATCAATAAATTCAAACTTTCCCAAACCCTTTGCAGACATACAGCCCTAGATCATTACCCCCTTTGGAAACTTCACGGTGCGTTTGACACAATCTTTATGAAAAGCTGCATTTTTCGCCCGAATAACGCGTTTTCGAAACGTTGAATTTCGATTCATCACTAAAGATGGTTTTGGACCTGTCCTCTACAGTCCATGATAATTTAGATTTTGCCCAATCATGTCTATTTTTCTTTTATTTTTGGGTTAAAAGAGGTTTTTCTTTAGCCTATGTGTTAATAAACAAATAGGGTTATTCTGAAAACATATCAAAAACTTACTTCATACCTTATAAAATTTCAATCCGGATTTATGAATCCATTTTCGACAATATTATCGTGATAATCTTAATCCAGTTTCTTCCTTCCACTTTGTAGTAATATCCCGTAATGTATTTTGTCTCCCTTGCTTACACAGTTTTACAAGAAGCCTTTGGTGTCGTGGTATAACCAGTTTAGGGCGACCTGAACTTCTACTTTTAACACCAACATTTGCAGCTTCCCGATAGTGTTTTATAATACTAAACACAGTTGATTTGGAAAGATTTAGATTTTCGGCAATTTCATGAATTGTTTTGCTATTACAATATTGTTTCATAATTATCTCGCGTAAATTTTCGTTTGTTGCTGCACCGCGTGCCATTTTTATGGATAAATTTAACAAATAAGTTATAAAAACAAAGTACTAGATATTTTAGTGATTCCTATAATCTTTTGCTTTTCAAAATCGACTCCGTTTATAAATATTTAAAAAGCTTTAGTTAGCTGTCCCAACAAATAATTTTCAGTATTTTCTGCAGTTGAAATAAATAATTTTATCTGTAGTGCATTTTCAAATAACCCTAGAAATTGTAGTGGAAATGTAATACAATATCTTGTTTGTACAACATTAAGAGCAAATATTGTTTAACCCATTTAGTTGTTAGGGCTCGCAAAAGAGCGCCGTACGATGTACAGTGTACCTAAATATACGTAACGCTGTACAACTTTTTCGATCTGTATTCATATTTCATCGTGCGTGAAAGATACTTATTTTCGTAAATTTCGAATCTGAAATCAGAAATACGTCAGCCGCACAGGTTTTTCAGAAAAAATGCGTTAAGCAATCAAAAATACACCGCATTTGACATTCTTTGAAATGATTTATCCAAAAATGAGATGCCATAGAAATTCGCAATATAGTTTAAATGAAAGACAAAGCATTAAGCTACAATAGTGAAATGAAGACAACATGAGCAATATGAATTAGCTCTCCTACAACACCAGGACAAGGAAACTAACAAAAATAAAGCACCCTGCTAATAAAAGAAATTTAATTCGCACTTGCAGTCTCTCTGTGGTACACCCTGAAAACGATAAATAACAATATACAGGCTAATGAGCGGTGGCAAATCGTGAAATCCATTATACTAAGTCAACTAATGTTTAACTTTAAATGAAAATTACATAAATTATGCATATAAAAATACATTGCGATGATTAAAAAATTTAAAAAAATTCTATTAATGTGTAAATGAGTAAATAATTATCCACCAAAGCGAGGCTAGAAAAGTACCCGATATAGAGGCTACGTGCGTTACATCACGTCCTCGCCCTCCGTAAAATAAAATAATGTTTAGATATATTTATAAGCTGACAGAATGCAACGTTTCAAATTCAGTATCTGGTTGACCCCTATATTAATCGACGCATATGAAATAAAGCAACGTGTTTAATATGCCTTCCAAAAAGTGACGATTTGTGCTAGGATATACTAATACAGACATTAAAATGCCACTTAAAATATTTGTAACCATACCAAAGAGGGAAAGAAAGATGTGGTTTACGATTGAAAGACGAAATATTGCGAAAGTTTCTCCAAAATTAACGCTTTACTGTTGCTAGGACCATTTCAATGTAATTTAAATAAATTTAATAATTTCATAGCTACAGGAAGACATGGAAAATTTTCACAAATATTATACTCTTGGTAAAACAAGAATACGTAAGAAACTCGATCTTTCATCTCATATTCAAATTTCAACTGATAAACAAATTACTACAAAACCGATAACCGAATCTTCGCAGTTTTTCTCTTCCTTAGCTGTAAAATATTACATATTTTAATAGCGAAATTTTACGACGTTATTGTTTTATTTTACAACATTTAATAAAATAAAATAATCTGTGCACAATATTCCTCGTGTATATATAAAATCTTTTTGCTTATAAGAGGGTCTTTTAACTTAAAAATTCGCCATGAAAATGTCCTTATAAAGATAAGAATTAATAAATATCAAACCGTTTAGGATAAAATAAATAAATGAACAAGGCTTATTGCAGATTATGTTGTTTAATTATTTATGCTTGCTGTGTATAAAACATTAAAATTTTAGTATCCAATTGCATTATAAAGCAATTTATCGTATTAAGAAATAAAACGCATTTAAAGTATTAGCTAGGTACCGCTGAAGGTTAATTCCACTTCTTTTCGATTGATTATAATTGATATTTACTACTATAAAATATTTACGCAAGAGAGATTTAAAGAATTTTTAGTCTCAAAATTTTTCTTCATTTTCATTCCTCACTTAACCCGAATGGATACTGCACACACTCAAATAATTGCAAGAATGATGCAATACCTAAAATTATGAATATATTTATTGTAGGTTCAATGATTTACATTATTTACACAGTGAGTTTTTGAAATGGACCTTCAAGGTCACTAAATGATAAGCATAGACAATTTGCCACTGTTCGTTTTCTACTATACATATCCCGTCTAATCATATTTAATAAAGTACAATTTTCAAGCAAAACATGCGCTTAATATGAGCAGGCTTGCAACCCCTTTTTTAGAAACGCAGCTTTTGAAGTAGTTGCAACAAAAAAATGCATGATGTGTGCTGATTTTGGTCTGTTTGTGAATAAGATGTGCAATCTTTATAGCCGTAACTAAAAAACTAGGCAGCAAAAATAGCCGCGTAGAGCACCAATGCTATTCTACTCTTTATTCCATTATAATAATTGATTCTTTCTGAGCTCTTCCACATCCAAACTACTTCTATTTCATATGGCTTGCATATTTTCGAATTCTAAATTGGAGTTTTCTAAATTTGGGGTGTTACTTTTATTAAAAATTCTTTGGGCTTAAAATTATAAAGAGCACAACTTTATTTCATTTGTTTGAGGTTACACAAATTTATTTTATTACGCGTATTAGAGTAAATTTACTATCAAATTTAACGATCAGTACTTAGGTGGCATTACAAGCTAAATAATTTTAGCTTGTTTAAAAGTTCCTCATAATTTATGTGCGGTTGGCTAATTATATAAGTTAAATTGCAGCACCTCGTATCTTAAATTAGGATTCGATATCTTGAGATATTTTATGAATAACATTTAACTAATTGTCTCTCACTCCGTAGGTAAATTCGTATTTTGTTAGCGAGAAGCATCCTATCGACTGACTCTGGAATCATTGGAAGCTGCTGTCGACAATCAATACGTCGACATAGTCTATAAGGTATAAATTCCATTATTTAGTTTTGAAATAATCATAACTCTTGTTAGAATTACCTGTGATAGAGACGTTGGTTAAAAAATCTATTGGTTTTTATTTTATAATTTGCTTAAAAACTTCGTGTTTTATTTATTTATGTATACAAACTTAGGTTTATTACAGAATGTCAATCTCGCCTGTTATGCTTACAGCAATCATTGATTTTAATTACTTCCATCTAACTAAAGAGGCCACAATGCATAACGGATATAACTTGTTCAATTATATATCTATAAAAAGCCACAACCCGCAGATATTTGCTACTGAGCTAGCACTGAGTGCTCAATTCCTTTTCTTGTCATCACTACTGACGGACGATAACGGCAAATCTCGAGATTTTCTCACGACCACTAATCTAATTATATAAGGTTATTTATTATATAAGGTTCCGTTTGACATACTAGCAAATTTTGTTTAAAATTGTAAATCAACTTTGATAGACCGTAATATAATCAACAAATTGAGTTACTAGATAGATCACGTTGGAACTACTCTACTTTTGAAATACACCTGCTTTCATTTTATTTAATAAAAACATAGTAGGTATGTATGTATTTAACTTGTTAATTTATGCGTTCATTTTTCGCAAATTATGAAAAACGTAAAAATTCGTTTACTTTTTAGAGTTTTTCATGATGAAAATTTATAGAAATGAATGTGGAAGATACAAAAGACAAATTTATGGAAACTTCACCAGTTATTTGTTACCTTTTCTGCAGATCGAGCGATCGCTAATTTAGTACCCCGAAAATCTAAGCGAATTTATGATAACCTGATGTAGTGTGAAAAATGAAAAAAATTATACAGAAGTTGAAGTCTACTGTGATACTTTGAAAAAACTGGGACAGGCGATTCAAAGCAAATGTCGTGGTATGCTGCCGCTTGGTGTGTTTTTGCTGATCCTCTCAATTCTTGGATAAGCTAAAACCTTTTGAGTCAATTCAAATGGAAAGTTTTTGTTCACTCCCATATTGCCACGACTTGGTTCCAAGTTATTCTTATCTATTCACTTACTTGAAGAAGTGGCTGGGATGTTATCAATTTGATGACGATGAAGAACTTTATAATACTGTGACAGGTTGGCTACGTTCGCAGTTTTCTGACTTTTATAAAAAAAAGAATTCGGAAATTGATGAAGCGCTATGAAAACTGCATGAACTTACATGGTGACTAGTAGAAAGCTGCAGTTTTATGATGTAAGTAATAAAATTATTTTATCTGAGCGACTTTCTTATTTGTAGTCTAACGGAGGTTAGTTTCCAAACACGCCTTGTATATAACATTATATCCGGTAATTATTTGACAATAAAATAATTGATCAATTAGATAATGATAGGTTGTGTAGCGTTTACCAAAAATTAATTTGTGCAGGATACTTTTTTATATTTTGCCTATTTTACCATAAGAAAAAGCATAAGTTATCAAAGTTGTAGTAATTTTGACTATGTGATAAAACCTGTTACCCGAAGAAACGAATGAGCATCGCAAAAATGCCAAATAAGGTCAACTTACATGTTTTTAAATTGCACACCCTACCTGTATATTTTCACGCAATTGAGTGACAAATCATTCTGGTTATGAAACTCAGTTACTGTTTTTTATTTTGCCAAAATTTGAATCTTATTAACGATGGGGTTTTCTAAAGCAGATAAATTGGATATTTTTGGGAGTTATTTAAAATATAGTAAAAACAAGATCTTGTTTGTTACTGAATTTAAAAGAACTCATGCAAGTAGGATAGCTACTAGCTTTAGCTTCTTATAATTTGTTTGTGCTCAACGATTATGCAATTTTGAAAAGAAAATCGTAATTATCAATATTTTTTAAAAATGTACTCTTGGTTAAAGTCGTTTACCCTAACCCTTGTAGAGAAAAATTCATTTTTGCAAATTTCTACCACAACGCTTTGGAAAATGCATTCAAATTCTTTAAAACTCTATTCTCAAAATTAGCAGCTGCGAGAATTAATGTTAATGAGCTTATTTTTGCTTCAGTTTATATGAAGTTTTTACATACTTGATGTTTCAAGTAATGGTTTTAATCGGTCGCAAATTGAGAATATGATGAAAAACAGAGATCCTATAAATACGATGATCCAGTTAAATAAAATACCTAAAACGCAACTACTAAAGACAACAAAAATTTTGGCAGATGTAAAAGAGCAGCAAAGTATAAAGAGTTTGTCTCAGAACTGATATCGGCCTACAACATGAAAGTGAAATGTCACTCAAAATACAATTCCGGCACAGTTATCTAGAGTTTTTTGATGAACTCAGGAGACTTTGGTGATGAGCATAGTGAATGCTTTCGCCAGGATATTACGGCAATTTGAAAGCGTTTCAAGGGAAAATATACGATCAGTATGCTTGGAGAGTATTGTTAGTCCACATGTCTGGATATAAACGTAACTGAAAGCAAATGCCAATCAACATACCCATAATTGATCTTTATGTAGCTAATATAGTTGAAATACAAATTTAAATACATCCAACAAGTAAAAATAAGCGTCTTTAATACGAATTTTATTATATCTTGCATTCTATGGTTCAGAGCAATTTATAGGTAGGATTTTTAAATTGTATGTGACGGAATAAAGTGCAGATGGTTTACACTATATATTTATATTCAAGATCTGGTTTACAAATATATGCGACTTTTCTACGTATCAAAAATGTTTAAATGTTGTCGCGCGCTCTGGTAGATGAATATCTATGAATAAAGAATACTAAGGAACAGCTTTAAATACGTAAAATTGTGTCCAAATGAACTAACCATTATGACGACGATAGCATGTTTTGCGCATGTATTCAAAACGTTAAATTGTGTTGACTATTCCATTATTGGCGTACATATGAAAAATGGTTTAAGGTAAAAAAATCATGAATTGGTACATAAACACTGTTATTTGTCCTTTGTGATAAAACCAATGAATATTTTCAAGATTTCGCGGCGATCGATGTATTAGCGTAAAACGCAAGTTTATACAGCTACATTTTATAGACTGGGCTGTTAGTAATTATAGTTACATGTACCTGCATGAAATAGACTTTTACATGCAAATATAGTTGTATAATATTAGCACAAGGTGGCATTGGCACTTATACGTATTTGTAAAAGATAAATTTTGTTATTGAAATCTTGAATACAGCTCAAGGTCAAAATTTAGGGGTATAATTACACAATGAGAAATTTGTCAAGTTATCTTGCTGATTCTCTTTATTCTGTGGTGCAGATATTGTTATTATTTGAAGTTTTTTTTCATAATTAAGTTTATGAGTGCAACAAAGAGGGAAAGTTAACGCAGTGGGGCATGTTATAAAACATTGAAATGTATGCATGTAAAGGTACAGAAATATTAACAAATTTTCAAGCAGGTTCAATACAATGTTTTTACTGTACACTGTTGTAAAATATGTGTAGTAAAAATAGCTAAACATTTATTCCACATTAAAAGTTATATATGTATTTTACATAACAAACTATTGCCACAGAACAATCAAAACACAGCACACCCCTAATTTACTTGAAAACAGTAAATAAAATAATAAAATATATGTAAAGTTAATATGAAAGTAATTATTTTAATACTCTGCAAACTTACTGCTCATGATTTGTTAATTTTTAACAATCATAAGGAAATTTAATCAATATAAGATCGATTTCGTTTCAAGTGATTTGAACTACATAATGATATCTATTGAGATTCAAGTACATAATAACGTATATAATTTGTAGAATGTTGTTTACTTAAGAAATGAAAACATTATTTAAAAATTTATACGAGTGCCTATGTATATGTAAATAAAACTAAAGCGGTGATGACCTTTGACGTTTGTTATCGATCTTTTTCTGTACTTAAATAAATAGCCATTACAAAATATGTAAAATTGTAGCTTATTATATGTACAAAATAAGTAAATACTTCTAAAATACTTGTAAATATTAAAGATAAGAAAGTATTTAATGTTAAATGCAGCAGAAGCAAATCAATTGAGTAAAACTTACATGTGGAACGATTAACCAGGCGTTTTTTTAGTACTTCTATTAGTGCAACCGTAAGCGGCACATACATCCATGATTTTTGTTAATTTACAAAGAAATATCTTTATTAAATCAAACACAATAATATAAATTTTCACAATTTAAAACTTTACTGATAAACTAACAAAGATAGCGTCAACCGGTGGTGGTGCTTCTGCACTGGCTACATAAATTTGCAAAGTTTGAATCAGAGGGGCGCTTTCTTAGTATTCTTTATTCGTAGATGAATATAAAACAGATATCCGATTGAAGAAAACGTACTTCTGTATTTTACGCTGTCCTGGATGCCTAGACACTATAATTTACTTTATTAAGCTAGAATGTGTCCATTTTTTGAGTAAAACACGAAATAATTGTTTATCAATTGCTAAAGAACGACCCATATTCGATATAATTTTACATTTACGTATCCAATGCAAGAATGCATACGACAATAAACAATTGGCGTCACACCATATAAGGGAGAACAACACTTGTAGGTTGTTGTATTAGACTGTAGTACGAGTATTTTGAGAAATAAGAAAACTTAAAAATTTTGTGTTGGTCTACGACTTCATTGTCTTATAATTAATATTAAACACGCATGATATATATTTTGGGAAATAATTGCGTATTTTAGAAAATATTCAATAACATAAAGTTACGCAAGCAATAATCTATTTTATGAAATGAAGGGCACTTTTAAAAATTAGATGTACATGTATTTCATATTAAAACCAACAACCATTCTTGTGTAACCTGAATTATTTTCCTCTAAAGGAACATACCAAATAATTATGGGTTAGTGTTCAAGTAAATAAATACACTCAGCTTCCTCACGAGTGTCTGATACAGGTTAGAAGGAGATCATAAAGCATTAAAGCTAACAAACCTAAACCTAAACTAAGAAATTAAAAAAAATTAATATACAAAATGACATTTATTTCTGGAAGATAATTAACAAAACTATTAAATCGAAAAACTTATATAATTCTGGAGAATTGACTAATACTTCAAATATCACCGCCACATTTTAAATCATTGACATCCTAGTAAGTGTTATAAATCGTTCTGCACTAGTTACGACGTGCACAGAATCATTATTTCCCCGATATCACGATATCTTTAACTATGCATTGACATGCAAGCCAGGAAGCTCATCTATCATTAATTTTATTGACTATTGATAGCCCAGTGCACCAACAATGTTCAAAAAATAAAGAACGCTAATTTTAATTTTTAACTTCAGTTGCTTCGAAACGATGTACACTATTTAAATTAAACGACGAGGTGTTTTAATTATTTACTGCACTTCTTAAACCGGTTATGTACAAAATAGGTACAATTGAAAATGACCCATTCAAGCAGTCTTTGCACCGCTAAGGTTACAATCTAAACCATACAAATACAAAATAGAATTAGTTAATTGTAAATACAACTGGAATTCCGAATATTCTACGAATGTAATATAACACCTACTACTAGAGAAATACAAATTTAATTTTAACTTAAATTATTATTTTCTTTTATTCTGGTGAGGTTGTTATTGTCTAGTATATTGTATTTATCATTGATTTCGATTTTGGCTTTATGCTTGGAATATAATTTTTAAAATAATATAAAGAATTAGAGAAGCCGCATTTTAGAAGGTTAAATGCATAAAATAAATTGACTAATAAAAATTGTATTCAATACCTATAATAGGTAAAATTGCAACTGCCAAAGTAATTATTTTGGGCTAGCAAGCTTGATATTAAAAAGACACTGTTTACAAGCAGTGTTTATTAGACAATTGAATGTTTCCGTTTAACCTTCTAACATATAGCTTCTGTAATTCTGTTTTGTTTTAAAAATCTCCAAACAAACCCATTTATAATTTTATATTACTGACAAATTTCAACCTATGTATGTATGTTGTGTATGTGTGTATGTTGTAGATGTGCATTCATTAGGATGCAATTTTAAAACAATAATTAAACTTGTTGATAAAATAAAAAATTTAAAAAGAGCTTGCTTAGAGATTTTTAAAATTAAAATAAATAATTTATCAGACAAATTTGCAACGCAAAACAGTTTGTTCCCAATTTCAATACGTTATTTATTGTTGAACCACTTGATTTAAAGTTTTCGTCCGTGTAAAACTCGAAAGAATTTAATACAGTAAATGGATATCTATTGAAATTAGTAAACGCAGATGTAGTAATTTAATATTTATTTAGACTAGTATAGTTGAAGTTTGTTGATAATGAGGTCATTTATGACTTGTAAACATATAATTGCAAATAAAGAAAAGTAAAAGATTCTATTTACCTGAAATAATTAAATCAAAAAATAGTAACTACATATACATATGTATATTGTCTGTAATCAGCTAGGAGATATTTTCTTTTTTATTAATTAAGCTTAGGCGATCAATGACGTATTTAATATTTTTCTAATGTTTAAGTAATATGTTTTATTAGCAGTCAAACAAAAGTTTCTATTGATCAAAATTACAAATACTATTTGTGTAAAACTAAATGTGCATTTCTCTGTTAATATATTCTCGAATATATCTTATTACATTCGACATTTATGTTGTACAATAACTTAATATATTAGTTTTGAAAACTTTAGACTGTAACTCTCTCGGCAGAAAGGCTACTTAAAGCGCGTAATTTGCAGTATCCCCAAGTTTAAGCAGCGAACCAACATGTGCAAAGTATATATATATATATATATATATATATATATATATATATATATATATATA
>JAHWXV010242747.1:0-10261 GCA_024586415.1 Phrixothrix hirtus | reverse complement strand
TATATGCGTGCGTGCGTACGTATATATATATATATATATATATATATATATATATATATACGTACGCACGCACGCACGTACGCACGTACATGCGCACACACATATGCACGCATACATGTGCGCACCTATGCACGCAATCAAGCGCATACGCACGCACACTCTTTCGAAGTTTTGGTCGTTTATGTAAAAGAGATCATTAAGATGGTCAAAAACGTACACGTAATGAACATAACGTTGAGAACGTATTGACATTCATTGAGATAAATCCACGTTCCTCCATCAAACGGGTAGTAGAGCAAATTGGCCTGCCTTGTACCGCAGTTCATAGCACTCTGAAGGCGAAGAACCATCATCCTTATATTATAAATTTAGTTTAGTTCAACATTCACGTGTTGGATATGAAGACCGTTAGTTAGAATTTTCAGCTTGGTCTTCGGTTTCCTGTTATACCTATCTCGATATTTTAAACAAAATTATTTGGGTAGATATAAGTCGTTTTATAAATATTGGAATTATAAATAAGCATAATAACCACTATTGGAGCAATGCAAGTCCACATTTAATTGGAGAACGTAATCTTCAAAATAACTGGGGAGTAAACGTTTGGTGTGTGTAATTGGACGGCATTTGCTAGGACCTTATTTCTTCTATGATAGTTTAACGTCTGAAAGATATTTAGAATTCCTAATAAACGAATTACCTGTTTTACTGGAAGATGTATCTTTAGAAAAACGTTAGAACACAATTTTCCAGCAGGATGGCGCCAAACCACATAACGTAAGAATTATCAAAACATTTTTAGATAATTACTACTCTGAAAGGTGGATCGGCACCCATGGTCCCGTTTTATGACCTTCCAGGTCTCAAGACTTGAGCATTATGGATTACCTTTTATAGAGCATGCTGAAATTGTAGATAGGATTAGGAATTCCTAAAGTAATTCTAAGCAAGGAAAAATTCCTGCAGTTGCTGGACATGCTTTACTAGAACGTGCATGTTTGTATAAACAGGAAGGCGGTCACCAATTTTAATATTTATTTAACTTTTCCTAAATTTATTAAGCGTCTATATAGATTTTCGTTTGTTTTTAGTATTCTCCAGAAAGATAAAGATAAATCTATTTTACTGGAATAATTTCGATCAAAGTGTATTTTGGTGCAGTGATCTTTAAAGTTCATGCTTTATACCATAGTAAAAGTCCCAAATGGTCAATATAGAGCGTTGCACCCCAGGAGGCCAAATTTTCTAAAGAAAATCAGTTTATAACGTGTATCTCCATAAATATGATGTTATATACAAAATTATTTAGTCTAAATATCTAAAAAAGACAATTTTCAGCTCATTTAAAATATGAAATACGATTCAAAAAAATGCTTTCAAGTGTGGTTTTGCAAGTGGCAAAAGTTAACGACGGAGATGTTAGATGTTATACTTAAATTTTATATTATTTTACATTTCAAATAAAAGAAAGTTAGCGGTATTTAATATAAAGAAAGAGTGAATCTTTGTCTATTATCAAGTGGACCTCGTGTATTAGGACATAAACGGTAAATAATTTGCCGATCTTGAATGGCAGATGCCTTACTAAACAGTCGGAGACGGCGTGGTTCAGAAAGATTTCGTGACAAATAATCGAACAAACGGAGATACTACTACAAACGTTAAAAATCGGTAAAACTTATCGTACGGTGAATAGGGCTCCACTCGAGCTTATTTTTAGACAATTGCTGGATTTTAAGTGTAAAACTGAGAAACTCACTGAAGCCAGGAACTATAAAGATATAAGTTAGAGCGATTAACTAGATTTAATCAAGAGCCTGCCTCTACTGTGCAGAAAGTAAGAATCTGAAATGTTACTCCAAAACATTAATTTTTGAATTAAATTAAAAATGAGCTTACTGCAATTCCATATAATAAAGTTCTGAAATAAAACGCAAAGCTATAATACATGATTCTATTAACAATAAATCAAAAAACAATTTAGATGAATTAAATGACGAAATAAAAGAAAAAAACATTCTTAAATTCTAGACGTTGACAAAAATATAAGACTCACTATCGTGCAATCTATGAATATCAAAATTTAAAGAGAGTGCAAGGAAAAATCAAGTTATTACTCAAAGCACATTACGTTAAAATAATCTAACAACATGGTGCTCTGTTTAGAACATTGCATTACACAAATTCTTAAATTAAAAATTGGTTACTGCAACTAAACATAATCTTAATAAAAGTGTTAAAATTTCAGTAAATGAACAGAAATTGAAATCTTTATAAGACGGTACGGCACTAAGTATATTTTATACGGTAAAGACATATATAGTTGATTGACCTGTCAATTAATTATATATGTGTTTACCGTAAGAGTAAACGGAGTAAACGGTAATTTGACCAAATTAGGAATAGCTGATAACAACAACATAAAGAACACGACAAAAATGAAATAAATCAACCCTTCATGGCGGAAGGTTGTAAAGTGAAAGAGTCAACACTAGAAGTGGCCAAAGGGAATTCCGAAGGCAGGCTCACCAAAATATGCAAACTGCCAGGCGAAGAACCTAAAAGAGTTTAATTAATCCAAAATAACGAAGAGAAGCGAAAGTGTAAAAACTAAACTAAATTCCCCGTAAGTTTAAACTATCGAATCAAACAACTAGAAAGTGTCTAAACTGGAAAGAAAGAGCCATGATCCAAAGTAAGGTCAAAACACACCAACAAGGAGTAATCCAAATAGTCCAAGCACCAAGTAGAAGCACAAATCGACCCACAAAAATTCTAAGTCTGTGGTTACAGTAAGCAGATAAGTTAAACTCGAAGGACATCCTAAGCAAAAAAAGTAAACGGCAATTAACCCCAAAAATATAGCGAACGAAGAAAGCCCCTAATCTCCAAAATACTACTGATGAGTTTACATACAAGCAAGTCCAACAATACTTAAGAAACAAAAACCCAAAAGAGTAGAGTACTTTGTTCAAACCAAATCGAGGAAAGCACTAATAAATTGGGAAAGCAAGCCAAAAGTCAAACAAAATTAAAACAGTGACTAATTTCTAGATAGATCTGATGGAAAAATTTAGATTTGTAACTCTATGCAATACAAAAAGTATAAGGATAACCAGAGAATAACACTACCTCTCGTGACAAACAAGAACTATCGACTGAAACGTCTTTACGATACATTATCAACCGTTGTATAACTGTAAAATTAATTAAAGCAAATAATGACAAAAACCCAAGGGAACAAAAATCGAGATTGAAACTTAACCTATAAACAAATCTCCAAAACAACAATAAAAAATTAAAACTGGGCCTTTTCCGTGAAGTACGCAAAAGCAACGTAAGGGAAAGGAACGGTGTTCTCAAAAACAAATTAAAGAAAAAAACATTGTCAAGCAAGTAAAAAATAAAGTTAGTTCAATCTTAGCAATAAAATCAAGATAAGTTAATGTCCAAAAACGAGAATAGTCAAAATCGATTAACAAAGATCTAAGTTAATTGTTCTTTATCCACAGCAAACAGCTCAAGATCTGAAACACACAACACCATACGATTTTTTGTGCTCGTTGTACAACTCATACGTATAAGAAGAACTTTTACTATGTATCCGAAACGGACTAGCAACTTTAGAAGTCAATTTACTGAAAAAATTCTGAGTAGAATCTGATAAACCATTGTTTCATCTTAAAACTAGATTACCTAAGTAGAAGTTACTTCACGTCGTCGAAGGCTGTGTACCTTAGCATTTTTATCACAAGCCTGTTGTAGCCTACGATTAATATCTTTCTAAAGTAAAGCAAAATCTCTATTATCCAAATTCAAAGTACGATCAGGATCTTCAATCTGGTCGCTATGTTCCAGAGGTTTTTCAAAAGAATCCCCATGTAGAACATGTTCACGCCCAAACAGAGTGAATAAAGATATAGTTCCTATTACTTCGTGCTGAGACGTTCTAATGGCACAACCAACTTTAAACAAATTTTTGTCCCAAGTGCGTTTATTTTTAGGTAAATAAGAAGATGGCATGGTTTTTAACACACGGTTAATTCGTTCCGCTGGATTTCATTGACGCCTATACTTCGCGGTAAAGGGAACCTTAGTATGATACCGATTGTACAAATCCGTAAACTGCTGACTACGAAACTGAACTCCGTTGTCCTATATAATATACTGGGGTGTCCCATAAACAAAGAAAATGTTATCTACCACACACCGTACCAAAGCAGCAGCACTAGCACTGCGTAGCGGGAAGAAAAGCGAAAATTTGGTGGAAACATTCGCAATTACCAAAATGTAAGGAAAACCTTTTGCAGACTGAGGTAACGGGCCAACAGAGTCCATGCATAGAACCCGCCAGGCTCAACTTGGCCTCGCACGAGGCGCTAAGAAACCAGCTGAAGCTTTCTGCTCAACTTTGTAACGTTGACAAACCTGACGTTGTCGTATGTACTTAACCAAATCAGTACAAATTTTCAGCCAAAAATATTTAGACATAAGACGATGGTAAGTCTTGTAGACCCCTGAATGACCTGCGGTAGCTGGATCATGATATTCAGCAATTAAGGTGGAATGACACTCTTTAGGGACAAGAGTCTTCCAACACCATAAGAAGCGAAATCCGAATATTTACTGGCAAGACGTTTGTGAACAATAGCGTCTTCAACCCAACAATGAGCATGTTTTCTAGGCGAAAACAAGATTTTCCCCCTAAGTTCAGCGTACCATACGTCCAAAGACGCGTTACAAGCCTCTAAAATAGAAGAACTAGTAATGCCAGCTAATTGGGGTGATCTTTACAAAGCGTCTGGGACGACGTTATCTTTTGCCTTTCTGTACATGATGCTAAAATCAAATTGTTGGAGGCGAACTGACCAACGAGCTAAGCGTCCTGACGGGCTCTGTAGTTTGTTCAGCCACAGCAACGAGAAATGATCTGTCACCACTGTGAACCGAGACCCCTCAACATATGGACAGAATTTGTCAATTGCCCAAAGAACCCCAAGCATTCGTTTTCGGCGGTGCTGTAGTTGCGCTCTGGTTTGGTAGGAAAGCGACTTATGTATGTGATCACCTTGTCTCCTGAAGAATGTGTTTGCGTTAAGATTGAACCAAGCCCAAAGTTTGAAGCGTCCGTTTGGATGGTATATGGTAGCCAAAGGTCCGGCAAGAAATAATGTTGGCGGAGACCAAGCAAAAGTTTCTTCACAATCTGAAGTCCACGAGAAAGTAGCATTTTTCTTAATCAAAGCTGAAAAGGGAGGCATGATGGTAGAAAAACTCGGGATAAACCGACGGTATCAACTCGCAATACCAATAATTCGTCTAATATCTCGAATAGTTTTTGGAGATGAAAGAGCCAAAATGGCTGATACCTACCCAGGATCAGCCAGTAACCCCTTGGAATGAACTAAATACCCCTAGTATGGTAATTGTTCTCTGTAAAGGAACATTTGTCCCGACACAATGAGAGCCACGCTTTACGCAAACGATCAAGCACTAAATTCAAAACTTCTATGTGTTTTTCGAAAAAAGCAGTTGAGATCACGATGTCATCCAGATTGGTAAAATAGTAGAGCTCGCGGTTAATACCCACAAGTCAATCAATCACCCGTGGAAAGGTAGCTAGAGTATTATGCACACCAAAAGGCATTCTGTGAAACTGGAACAAACGCTGACCCGGAACCCTAAAAGCAGTAATTGGCTTCGACTCGGGTTTCATGGATATTTGCCAATACGCCGACCTAATGTCGGTACTACAAATACGACGCACCCCGAAGCCTGCGAAGTATAAGGAAGAGGATAGGTATTCTTTTCTGTAACAGCATTGGCCTTGCGATAGTCAACGCAGAATATATAACACTGATCTTTTTCTTAACTAAAACAACAGGCGAAGTCGAAGGATTATTTGATGGTTTTACAACTCTCAATTATAAAATTTCATCCAGTTATTGGTTCACTTGATCCTGTAGAGCTGGCGATAACGGCTAGTATCGTTGTTTTATGGGTGCCTAATTGATCCTAATTTCATGGTCTATCAAGTCAGTGCCACCTAAGGAAGAAGAAGAAGAAGTTACATCCGGAAACGTCTCAGTCAACATCGTTTAGAGTTGTTTGACCTGCAAAACTTACAAAGAAGATCTGGCCTGAATCGAACCAATTTCAGGAACCGAAGGAAGACCAAAACCCTATTTATTATAACTTAAATTTGGGACGACTCCCAACTTTTTCCAAAAATCAACACCTAAAGCGACTTGATGATCCATCGGTCGAATTACCAGCACAACGATAACCCTTACTCTATCTTCAACACAAAATGGTTAACTAACTTGAACTATAGCTTCACAAGTTTCACTATTCGCATCAGTACATATAGCACAAGAAGTATCACGCAAAAGCAAACCGAAATTCCTCAAGATATTCCATCCTTGTTTACCCAAAATAGTCCTAGAAGAACCACTATCTAAAGGACCTAAAAACTCATGACCTAAAATGGGAACTTTTAAATACGAGCGTTCATTTTCGGAGGAAATCTCTAAAATAAAACTAAGCCAACATCTAGAACGTTCGTCAGCAACCGATAGACCTGAAGAACCTGAGGCTGAGCAACTAAAAGAGAAGGGAACACAAGTTCGGTTTTGCGCCCCTACTTCTCGTTTCCCGAAATCGAAGTCTCGTCAACAGACATCGCAGGCGAACCTGAAACAATGGGAGAAGCTATTCGTTCCACAACCATAGCAATGCAACCTTTTTGGTTAAAAACATTCCAACACAACAGGTCTTAAACGCTGGCAGTTCCAACACCACACTTCCGAACGATCTCTAATGGAATCTAAAGAACGAGCCAAATTTGTGGTAACCCTATTGGTAGTAACGTCACGAACTGTTTCTGGTGGTGGTCTACATGATTTATTTTTTTGGAATTCTTCGCAACAGATCACCGTTTAGGGGATGAAGATGCTATAGTATCAATTAAAAAACAATCTATTTTCTTAGGACGATATGCCAAACCTAACGAAGATGAGACTGAAGAAGTGAAAGTACTGAAAGATAATTTGGTTTCTTCATTTTACAACACAGAACTTTCAATTCGTCAAACGAACCCAACTCAACCAAAGCTGAAGAATTCTGTCAGTAAGGCAAGATATTCTACCTCTCAACGAAGCTGTTCAGTCTCCCTGGCAAAGGTGTAGTAAGCATATGGAAGAGATTTGATATCAACGCTAAATAAGTCCCAATGTGTTTATTTTTCCCTTGACTGCGACGCTTAATTTGCTCTAAAGGCTGTTCATGATAATCATGTGGCTGAAATTGAGCCATAAGTTCTTCAACTAATACCTCCCAAGTAGTAATTCCTCTACGAATAGACGTGAACCAAATCCTAGCCTCTCCAACAAACAAATCACTGGCGTAGGTCAACAACGCTGATTTTGAAACCTTTCTTGAAACGCAAAATTCCAGTAACCGATCACACTCGCGTATTGCCTGAAAAAGTAAGACCCCATTTGTAAACTGATACTGGTTTAAAACCCTGAAATTCCACTGTGCGTTTGCGAGGCGAAGAAGTGTGTCCAATATCAGACCTAGAAGAAGTCAAACCTAACTCATCACCAACTATAACGTCGTCTCCGATATCCTGTACTTCTTCAGTCTTAATACGTGAAGCCTTAGTATGTATTTCAGCTGAAAGAACAGCCAATCGAGATAACCAAGTCGTACGTAATTGTTTCTCAACAATGGTTTCAGCAACACCATGATTCTTGCGTCCAATGGCAAGCGCAGTCTTCGCTATAATTTTCTGAAAATCACCAGATGTTTGAGTACCCGAAAACTCTTTAATTAAAGTACGAATAGTAGAAATTTTGATCTCCATAGCTGCGGTATCCTGAGCGAAAGTGTACAGATAAGAAGGTCGAAGTAAACTAGCATCGTAAAGAGCGTAAAGTTTTACATATAACCTCTACAGTCATTACTCCAGTAACCCGAATTCGGAATTTGTATTCCAATTCATCTTGTGCCAACCGGCTAATATCCATTCGAAATTCCCTCTCAAAACAAAAGGAGTTTGCAGAACCCAAATTCCAAAAGAAAATCCAAAATTAAATTGACAAAACCAATCGTTCCACTTCAGTAGCAAAACAGGTTAAACCAGAACAAATAACTTATTAGCAAGTAGCTGAAATTTAAACTAAATCTCAAGAGCCGAACATTGGGTCGTCAAACTTTTCTATAGCACGTAGGATCTTACAACAACCCTTCGGGGGCTCGTGTTACAGTAAAAATTAACTGGATAAGGGCGTGGGCGGCTTTTCTGCGCTGGTTTCGGCTCTCGTCCACAACTCGCAGATGGTACCTGTAGGAAGAGAAAGAAATCATATACATGTAAGGGCGCCAGTCGTATGTACCCCCCTATCTCGCACGTACACTTCAGTCGACAAGCATTACGACGGCTTCTAAGTTCTGGTGCTACTCAAACCTAAAGCAGAGCTAGGTGCTTGGAACAAGAAATTAAATACAACTGAAGTAAAACAAAACATTTGTTTATTACTGGGAGCGAGTTCGGCAATAAATATCAACTAACAAAAATAACAAAAATCGCTAAAACTACGTTTAAATTTTTATCCCATTCGGACAGCAAAATGACAAACTGAGTTATTGGCTTTTATCTCAACGGGATCTAGGCCACCCGATATTAAAAATGATAAGAAATTTATGTTGTAATTAACATTGCCAAAAATAAAATTCTCTAGAATAATCGAAAACAGATCACAAACTGCTTCCCTCCATTAACACTTGTCAAAGCAAAAATTAATTTTTCAAAACAGAATGATAGTCGAAATTACAGTGAATAAACTAATAGCGTTAGGTAGATGACATCTAACATCAAATACGTTAGAGAAGAAGAATCAGTTGTTATTTGTTATCGATATTCTAACATTATAGCTTGACAGGTGCTACAAGACGCAAATGTCATAAATAATATATTGTAGCTACACATAAGGAAGTGAAATATTAAAAAAAAGGAATTTAAAATATAGCGTCACGGTCTCACCTTTATCTTCGATTTATTTTACATTAATTTTAGTAGGTACATTTGCTAGACCCTGTATATAGATACTTAAAATTTCGTTTTGGATGTTTCTGTGTGTGTACATTAGTAAATAATTAATTTTCTGTTACTAATATTCCAGAAATAAAGGTCGAGGTCAATTAATAAACCTAATTCCGGAATTTATTAAATCTGGAGACAGAATTCGAGAACGTAAAATTTATTTTAGAATTTCGTGTCGGTTAAAAATACATTTCATTATCGAACACTTATCCTTCGACCTTTGTTAAGATACTATCGTGCAAGGCGTCGACTTTTCCTCCTTATCGTAATGTAGAAACAAGCGTTGTTGATTTGATTACAACGGTAAGAACTATTTAGTTTCTATTATCAAGTGAATTACTTCGTTTTAGTCTATCCTTTTTTAGCTTGTCCGATATCTTGACTGATAGGATGTACTTTTTTTTGGTCCTCGATCGCTGCGCAAACCTGAATGATCGTGAATAGCGAAGTTCGAAGGGATGAGATGCTAATTGACGTTGCTACTAGAAACTCCAGATACAGGCGGGATGCTGATCAGCGCAGGGAGATCATAAACGTCGTAGAAAATCTTGTTCTATGACACGTCGTATAAGTTGCAAGGGCGATGTTTTTAACCCTTACGATAGTGGCGAGTTCTTGTGAACAAGTGTGCTCGTACTGATATCCGTTTACAGCATGTTTAGCTTCTTTTTAATTTCTGAATTACATATAAAATTTGTATTATATATCAATCGACGTTTGCTGCTTATTTAAACTAACTTTTATATTAAATGTGAAACAATTGCATCACTTTGCTTTGCCTATTAAATTTAATTTTCGAATCACCTTAGAGAACATGTAATAGCTTTTCAATAATCGCAAAATAAGAGAAACAATACTTATTTTACTTTTCGGATTTAAATTATATAGATAGTAAATTCTTTGGTTGTATACGAGGCACTCTCGTTTATTTTAGTCAGCATAGATATAAGTTTCTCTAGAGAAAAGGTATGAGATGCTTGCTAATTGATCACTGGTAATACGTAACTCACAACATTTTATTTCTTTAACTAGTTTTTTTCTTAAAGTCACATTTTCATGATTGGATAGCGTATAATCGTGCGTATTTCTTTTATTTAACTCGAATTCGTATCTTACGCATTATACAGCTTAACTGTTATTAGTAAATTAAACTGA
>JAHWXV010242728.1:0-17681 GCA_024586415.1 Phrixothrix hirtus | reverse complement strand
ATACATACATATATATATATATATATATATATATATATATATATATAATATAATTAAATCTGTACGATCTGTCAGGCATACGGAGGTATGCTTTCGAAAGTATTAAGGTTACAATATAACCTGCGACTATAGAAACAGCTTCGAGTGAAATTTAATAATTTCATGTATAAGCGGACGTATAAACAAGGCAGTGGAGGAAGAATAATGTACTTGCAGAAAGTATTCTGCTTAACGAGCACATTCAATTGAACCTCAGTTTATGTAATTAGCACAATCAATTAAGATTGAGGAAATAATAAAAGCCAAGTGGCAGATACAAGGTCGGCATACTATAGAAGGTACTGGTACAGTAACCAGAAGGAAAGAGTTTTTCAGCCCATAATACAACAGAATATGTGTATTTAATGCCCAACAGATACATGGATGACACTTTCCCTAGAAATTGTCCATCATACCATACATTAACTAAAATAATCTAACAAGGCCTTGTAAGTGCGTCTGAAAATCTTACCACTTGCTCGCTTATTTGTAATTTGTATCAATAAAATCCGTTCTAATTTGCTTTATAAATTTATAAATAATATAATCCCATTTTATAAAGAATTATGAAAAGCTTAAAATCCTAAGTTACATGTTATAAAAATTAGAAGCATATTGTTAAATAAACAAATACCCAATATGCTCGCTTGAAGGTCAGTTTAAAAATATACATGGACCGCTCTCGTCGTCCGCCCTTCAATTTTAAGGGGAAATGCCTAACTTATCGTGTACCGTTCAAGAAAGCAACAAGTACAGTTCACTTGTAATAGTGCGGGTCGTCATGATAATTCCTATATAGTTGAAGAGTACCTGGATGTCGATTTAAGGGATTAAGTAGTGTCAACTTGATCTGTTTCCGCCTAGCGCGAATTTCTAATGAACGGTCGATTCCAAATTCCTATTGATTGAAACCCAAAAGGGTTAATTTTCATTAGGTTGTATCATTGATACAATAAAGTTATTATCCGAGACCGCCAGCTGTAATCTCCAATTTCTTCGAGAATACCGCAAGCTTCAGATCACCAAGTAAGTGATAGACTTTCGTGAATTTAACTTCCGTCAATGTCCGCCTCTACCTAAATCATTCCTGCTGGGGCAAAGCAAATGATCACATAGAACTATCGGACGAATACGTAAAATCAAAATTTAAAAGACTAGTGTTTGTGACCGATTAATATTCTATAATATTTAGGGTCACTAAGGCCAACCTCTCTTGTTTAATTAGCATAATTAATTTTAGGAAGACAAGAGCCCCTTGATTTAGCAGTAGTAATTATTCGCTCCCGTTAATTACTTGTAGGAGAACTTGTACTTTCGTACTGTAGGATCTATATTTTATTGTTTATTATATTTAGCTTCTTTATGCTAATCTTATTTTATTATATGTAGACATAACAATAAATTACATTTTCTTTCAGGAATTAGGTATCATTTTTCTAGCTTTTAATTAGTTGGGTAAGCCGTCGTAATTCTGCCTGATCGAGAGTGAGACTAAGCGACGTGTATAGAAAAGAATAATTTAATGTGAGTCAATTATAGGGTAATAATAATTAAAAGAATTGGAGATCGGTCTCTTCATCTTCAGATTACCAATATTCATTAAATAGAATAAAAAGATAAAGTGGCGCCCTTTTATGAGACTGCTTGCCCTTTTCACGATTAATTATCGACTGTTGCAAACCTACGCAAAAAGATTCCTGAACTTCCCGGAACATTTCGCGATAGTAAAACCTACTCCAATTCCACTGTAGTCCGCCAGAGCAAATCAATTTATTCAGGGAATAATCCATCATACCTTCTGCACTGGCGTAGGACCCGAAAATCCCGTTATAGCCATTGAAGACGCGATAACATTCAATCAAGAACATTTAAAAATAAAAGCAAACCTGTAAGCAACTATACGGATTTTGTATAATAATCCATAAGGATTAGACATGCTTATATAAAAATAAATACATACCATTCTGAACTAGCTACATTGTGCAGCACATAGAAAAACAAGAAAATCTGTATATACATAAATTATTTCATGCATGGAACCCCTTGCGTGGGTAGGTGTCACAATTTTTGCAGATATTGTTGGAAGTCATCTTCAGAATGGTCAGCTGTAGAATATGGTTCAGGAAACGATTAAAGGAGAAAAACTTCAAATGCATTTTAAAGACACGAATTTTATTTTAATTATCAACCACCGCATACATTTGTGTACACAAATTTGCACATGCAGTGGTTGCGTAAAGGTGATCAACATTGTTAGTAATCCACGGAACCTACCATTAGGCATTTACTTATAATTGTATTGTTAATGCCAACAACAATTGTACTAAAATTGGGGTCACTACTTATTGTTCAGAAACGGAAAATTCTGAGGACACGAACGCTAGACGTGTCTTCAATCACACACTTTAACCGAAGCTGTTCGAAACGACAATTTTGCGTAAGGACAAGGAAATTCTAATGGGCAGATGGCACGACGTTTGTTTCAGAAATTTCTCAAAGCACGAAGTTACCTCACTTGTAACGAAAGATCTAGCAAGCTAATTAATATTTGTAACAGTAAATTCCTGACTACAAAGATGAAATAAATTTTTCCGGAAGATGCTTGCAAAGGCTTCAAAATCGCTGGGGTAAGGTAATCCATTATATGAGCGTCTAGTTTGCCAAATAATTATATATTCCACAGTACTAAAAATTTCACTACTTGTGCAACGACCTGGTAGTTCTTTCAAAATTACTAATGAATATTTAATTTAACTAAAATAAACAACTGAGATACATAAATACTGTCTTGGCTTTTAAATTTACAATATTAATTAGAATTTTCGTATAATTAACAATGAAGAAAGCAAATCAGTACAAATTAGAATTCTTAAACTGATATACTTCGCAATTAAGAGTATACCGTGTGGAAAGCGGTGAGCACCGTAGGGGGAAATCGATAGCAACGAATATAATGAAAAAATTAGTTGCATTTATGAAAACAAGTTAGGTAGATGTGGAATAGTTACTTGCCTTGTTGAATTGGAAATATTCCGTACTTATGAAGTACGTAGCACGTAATGGCCTCATGTTACATTATCTTGCAGTGTTTAAGTGTACCTTGCATTTTTTTTAGGTAAGGATGGATTACTATATGGTAGAAGAAAAATACTAATAACTAAATTGTATTATAGATTGTATTAAATTTTATTAAATAAACATAACGGAAGCCCCAATTTATTAAACAGTATTTTATTTACAGATGAATGGTTTTATTTACACGGACATAATTATTAATGCAGCTGTAATAGTTAATAAATTAAATTAACTAAGCTATTAAGGTCAGGACTAAAACTTTGTAGCAACTGCTAACGTGTAGTAAAGTAAAACCACTTGATAGTTATTGTTAGTACATGAATATATACTCATTTCGATGAGGAGTACATTTCTTTCGGTATGTATGTAAAAATCAAAAAGCTTCCTCAAACAATGTATGTCTTCTTTTAAGACAAACAGAATTAATAGTACCGAATAATACTTAATATTCGTTCCGTTCTTCGCAAAACTCTATTTTTGTAATACTTTATTACAATTAATTGAAAATAAGCTTAAAGATCATTGGTCACAATTGGTTATGAGACTTTTAAAATTTATTGTAAGATAACGACATTTAATTGAGGTTAGTTAATATACTATACAAAGTGTATTAATAGCTTGCAATAAAAGCTTGTTGCTCGCTTACATTGTTTTTATTAAAAACATATAATGTGTGATTATAATATCAGAGTTCAATAAAGATATGCAGGGTAAGT
Organism: Phrixothrix hirtus; assembly: GCA_024586415.1. Taxonomy (NCBI): domain Eukaryota; kingdom Metazoa; phylum Arthropoda; class Insecta; order Coleoptera; family Phengodidae; genus Phrixothrix; species Phrixothrix hirtus. The sequence continues at coordinate 13,851 of JAHWXV010242728.1, read as the reverse complement.
TAAGAGATAACGCTAATTACTTCAAATTGCCAACATGACATTTTGAACAATCGCTGATTTAGGTGAACCCTGATATACCAAGCTGATAGTGTGCATTAAGAATTTTAACCGATAGCTTCAGTTAATTTTTATCCTGCTGCGATTAACTAAAATGGTTTGGATACCACTTTTGCTGTTTCTAACTATATATGGTCAAATATGTTTAGCTGCAGGTAAGCTAATATTATCAAAAGGGTAAACCTGGTCTTACAATCAGTGACAGTACCGAAACAATTATCTTTATTGCATTTCTTGTAATTTTTAAAACCTAAGTTAAATTATTATTCCTTTGTTTCAAAGCCTTAATTTTTGTAATTTACAAGTATCCTTTTAGTGTCATTTGAGTGCACATCACACGATACTGAATTTTAAACAAGGAGCTCACAATTTTTGAAACAATCTTAACTGGGCAATATTTCTATGGAAATAGAAAATGTTACGATCATATTTTACACAATTTGCTTTCTGATAGTACAAAATTTATGTTATTACAAAAATTGAAGATTTTCTTGTTCAATATTTTATGTGAAAAACAGCTTTAAGATATGTAACTTTATTGAAAATTTTGTTAGATAAAACAGGATAAAGTGTATTTCTACCATAATATCACTTCAATCTTTTTTTCAAATGTTATATATTTTATGTTAGTGTCTAGATGTCCTTATAGAGAATAACATAGTGATATTTATACATATATGTAGGCCTTTTAGATAAAGAAGATTCCTGTATAACACCAAATGGAGATAACGGCACCTGTATACTTGGAAGAACATGCCAAGTTATCGTAACATCGCTAGTTCAAGGCGAAAAGCATGCCATTGAATTTGCTAAAAGATCACAGTGTGGATTTGAAGATGAGATTTTACTATGCTGTGGAGCTTTAGGAAATTTTGTGTTTCCCCGCAGCAATATTACAACGGAAGTTCTCATAGAAAACGGCCCGATTGATGAACTGCCAAATACTAACTTGTGCGGAATAGAAGAAACTAATAGAATTATAGGAGGTATTATTACAGAATTTGGGGAGTTTCCGTGGGTGGTGGCACTAGAATATAAAAACAGATTCATTGAAAGAAATGAAGGTATAAAATGTGGAGGAACATTGATAAACAATCAATATGTTTTAACAGCTGCTCATTGTTTATACCACGTCGAGTTTGAAATGTAATAAATAAACATATTAGTCTTTAACTCCATACTGCTTGGTTCATTTGTAGAATTAATGCCTGGCTAGGAGATTGGAATCTTACTTCAAATCCAGATTGTAAACCGTTCATAGGAATTGTGGAATGCGCAGATCCAATAATAATAGTGGGAATTGACAAGATAATTGTACATCAAAACTACTCAAGTAGGCAACGTGATAATGACATTGGACTACTTAAACTGAAAGAATATATAAGATACACAGGTATTAATCTACACCTTTACTGTATTTGTTAAAAATGAATCTTTTAGATTACATCCGCCCAATATGTGTACCTACACCTGCTATACCACCTGCAGAAGTAGGAATGAAACTAACCGTTGTTGGATGGGGAATAACCGAGAGTGGTATGTACATAATTAAATACACATATAGTTTATTGAAACTGTTATTGATATTAGGTACAGTATCTGAAATTAAGTTAAAAGTAGACATACCATTCGTCGACAACGAAGACTGCAAAGAAAGATTACAATCAGAGAAGATAACGGATAACCAAATGTGTGCTGGGGGTGAAGTGGGTAAAGATTCATGTCAAGGTGATTCTGGAGGGCCACTTATGAGATATTATGAGATCGGTGAAAACAAAACAAGGCAATGGTATATAGATGGTGTTGTAGCATGGGGAATGGGTTGCGGTCGTCATTATTACCCCGGTGTGTACACTCGGGTGTCTCGTTATGTTGGTTGGATTATTGAATCAATTAAGAGTAATTGAATTGAAAACAAATACATATGTGTTCCATTTTGCTTTGATTGGTTATTTCTAAGATTAAACAATAAAATTGTATGCAGGTTGATACCAAATGATTACAAAATGTTATTTGTTTATAGGTAAATATAATTATTTATTTATGCTCATTCTGGAATAGTCCGTAGCATAATTATTGCTCGTTTTCACACTACAACTAGGTGACCGCAAGCATTATTGTCTTAAGGCTACTATCAATAGTGTGACTTAACTCGATTTGAACGTTTCGGGGCACCTGATCGCAACGTCTATATCCATTTTTCTCACCCTGATCTACTTGTGCGTCACACATCCCTAGTCAAACCGTGGAATTGTAAATAAAACGACTGTGCTCAAAGAATCTTCCATGCGAACTGCTAATTTCACGAAGACTGTAGCCTTGAGATTCGTAATTACATATTGGATAATTGATGATCCCGATAAGTATATTGTGAGGCATTCAAAGCGAGCTATTTCCCGCTGTCAGTACAAGCATCTGCATTTGGCGATCCAAAACGATCTAGTAGTATTTTTGAAGAGCAACAACACAACTCAGTTTAATTTTTCATAGATCCTAATAAAGGGTCTTCTAGAATGTGTTACCTTAACTATTTTTGATTTTTTTTGTTTTTGGAAAAGGGTATTAATTATAAAAGTGTTAGTTTATATAGTGATGACATAAGCAGTCGTTAAGCATACGATAAAATTACATTAGGTGTTTAATAGTTAAAAGTCTGAAATGAATCTAAAATAAAACTGTTTTATTTCTAATTTTTGTTAAAAATGTTGTATAACAAAATAATTCTAAAATAGCGGCGAAGCTTAAATGTAAGATTTCATCAAAATCAAACAACTGGAGTAAAAGCAAACAAAGTTGCGTTCACTTTTAATTTTTATAGCGTTACTTAACAAAGTTATCCTAGACAATTTGAAGTAATTGTCAAACCCTAGCTTGCTATTGCTAGAATAACATATTTATCGACATAAATGTTACGCAATCAGAAACGTATCTTATCTAGCAATTAATCATTTTCATTAAAGGAATCCCATGTTCGTATAACTGAGGGAGAACTACGTAAATTTGTTCCTACATTTAATTCAATAGGAGGTGTGGAAAATATGACAGATTAAAGAAGCACTACAATTATGATAATTCCGCTACGTTGGTTGTTATTATGGATTCTATATAGGAAGATCCCAGAAAACGGGTAATTAGGTATAAGCAAATCTGATATTCAGAGGATACCGATCAGTGCAATTTATTTCACACTACATACCAATATATATTAGTAAACTGCAGAACTGCATAAATTCGACGAGTTCTGTCAACAATTCTATTGCAGTCACGATAAGTAAATATTAAATTAAGAAAATCTTCATTATTAAAACCAGTGCGCGACATTTTTTTGTATTTTTAATTAAAAACTGGTTCAAAACTTTAAACAGCAATGGCAAATATTTTAATTCTGATAGATGATTTTCTTTTGTTATCATTTGTTTATATTAGTCGCATAGTCCACTATAAAATTTCATAAAATGCAATTTTAAGTAAATTAAGGAATTGTTTAAAATAACATCAAAATGAGAGTATTTAGGTATAGGGAAGTTAACACGAACTAACCTTAATTTTAAGTGCAGAATGTAACGAGGTTGAAAAAAATATAGGTTGGTGTATAAAAATAATGAGATTTTGCGATTTATTGAAAATAAATATACCGTGTATATATATATAGGAATATGAAGTCAGTCAATTTCAGCGAGTAGCTTCCTTTGAAATCGACTTCTTTAGAGAAACCATTTCTAGAACTCCCCACTATCTTCGCATACTTGAACAAGATGCGGTCAGCAGAAGCTCTTTAACTGCAATAGAACTGTATGTTCTTTCTTTTCGAAAAAGATGTTATTGAAAATACGTAAAATAATATTAAGCAAACCCTCAAGAGCTTGAACCTTTGAAAGGGCCACTGGAATATATCCAGTGTTGAACTCCTCGTGAATTAGTCCAATTCACGTAAGATTCAAAATTAGAAAAATTATTCTAGCTTAAATCGTATATAACGGTATTTTAAGCCTAACTCTAACGGTTCCCTAAATAATAAAGAAAATAACAGCTTGGAAAATAATAAACTTTAAACAAGTGTAAAGGTTGCATCCGCGAAACAAGGATAAAAATTTGAAAGTTAGTGAGACAAGCTACACATCGTATATGTAATGAGAAATTTCTGCAAATAAAAGGGTTATTTAAGAAGGGTCTTAACTCTTAAAAATAAAAAACCTGAAAGCGCTACTGTAAATTTGAATTACACGCAGATACAAGGTGTTGCTCGAATAATTACATGTGGTTAAGATAGTCGCAGGAAGATTTGACGATTGCGAATTGAACACGAACCAAGTTGAATTTGAAACGTAAGCACCTGGTTCGTCAAAGAAACCAAGGGAAGGAATCAGCAGAAGATTAATACAAACCCTCGAGGATGAGGTGAAGTACTCACATGAACATATAAATACAGATTCTAAGGTGAAGTCGGCTACAGCACTAAGCCTATAAATCGATTACTAAAGCGAACGTATTTATAATTAAAATAAACCTTGGAGTGTACCGAGTATGCAACTCCTACTTAAAAGCGTCCGAAAGCAGAGAAAGTAGAACAAAGGTATGCAGTACGAACAGCCTTAGTAGCTATAGCTTTGAAACAAAACACCGTGAATCCTAGGTGGAAAGCATTCGAAGCTCAGGGCAAAGAACATTCAAACTGCTACAAACAACAAATTTGCAGTACATAGATTCTTTTCTTTGAAACAATATAATAAATTTAAAGTAAGTGAGAATTTATTGAAAACAAATAAATTCTCGGCCTGGCTTTGTTTTCAAGTTAAAATTCTTTCACCGCATGAGGTTATCTCAGATACGATCCAGTCACCGCATCCAGTTGTTTACGTTTGTTTGACTTGCATGAGGTAGTTTTGCAAAGAGCTTTGTATTTCTTTCTTATGTATTATTAGGTAATAGTTGTTTCTGTAAATTCGTAATCTTCATCTTCATAACTTGTTTCCTCAATATAAGCATTGACTTCTGATTTTCACATATTTATTGAAATTGAAGTGTCATTTGGTGGGGACCTATAACGAAAATTAAAAATAAATAAATAAATAAAATAATAAATAACCTTTCAAGAGAAGATATCGGAACTATAAAAGGATTGTTCTGCAAGCAGGGTATTTGGTCCCTAGGATCATAGTAAATCCTTTAAAATTACGTTGGTTATCCAAAACCACAAGCAAAATGTTTTAATTAAAATAAACTAACTAAGTTTTTAGGGTAACCAATACTACCATTATTTCATTTTCAACTCCACTCCGGCAGATTATTCTCCATAATTATATTTAATGATAAGTTCTAAAGGTACGGTATTGAAATGCTTCGCCCGTAACTGGAAGAATAGAAAAACTTGATGTGCTTTTTTTTATGTACAACACTGCGCGTTGAAGCAGTATGGGCGTGATACCGGTTGAGATTAGTGAAATCAGCAAAGACGGCAACGTTACTGGATTTTGTATAACAGTGAAGCCGACGACCGCAGCTCATTCGAGATCTTCTTACGAACAATAGTCGTATATTGGATAAATAGGCATTAGTAACTTCAAAAAGCCTTACAAATGTGAAATAAAGTTTTGGTTACATAAAACGAATTTAACATCGTTAATGCATATGACGCCGTTATATACTCGTATTCCTTGTCAATGTAGTACTATCTTTAATTCAGGTGCCTCAAATGCATTAAAAGTTTAATGGCAAAATAGTTCAGAATGTGATATTTCATTGTTAATTTCAGTTACAGTTAAATTAACGGGATGAAACCATCGAAAAGCATAAATAACGTTGTATTGCATGAGATTGTACCACGACAACCACTTACAGAAAGATTTGGAGAAACTGTTTAAACTTCTCATGGCATTCAAAATAAATAAATGTGTGGATTAAGACTACAGGACAGAGTAAGAATAACATTGAAAAATTTCATTATTTTATTTCTGCGTTCGAAAATTAGTTATTACAATCCAAACTCACGCTTACTAACAGATTGTAGAAATTAAGGCAATATACATATATACGTCGTTTGAATGTACACAGTGTGTCAGGAATGTGCAGCTATGTTTTAGAAGGTATTAAGTATACAATATAACTTGCGAGCATAGAAATAACATCGAATAAGATTGAATAAATCCATAGTCAGACGTCTAAGTAAGATAGCGAATGAAAAATAATGTCCTTGCAGAAAGTATGTAGCTTAACGAACACATTAGATATTACTGAATCCTATGGAATTAGTATAATCAAATAAGATTGAGGTAGTAATAAAAAGCAAATGAAAGATGTAAGACCATAGAAGATAACGGTATCGTAACGAGAAGGAAGACGATTCACAACATATTGTTCAACAAAATGTTTCTGTTTATTGCTCAGTAGATACATGAATGGCACTTTACACAGAAATATTCCATCATACTATACTAAAATGGTCAAACAAGATCTTTAAAGACAGAATATTCACAGACAACATTTTAAGGAAAATGCAAATCTGTAGGCCAGATCATAATTTTGTATATTAATGCGTAAGGGTTAGATGTACTTTTGTAGAAATGCATGACGCTACTGTATCTTTCTGAACTGACCACATTCTGCAACATATATTAAAAAACAAGAAAAACTGTGTACAAATCAATTATATCACGCGTTGAGCTTTTTGTTTGGGTAGGTATCACAATTTTCGCTGTTATCATTGGAAGTCAGCTTCAGAATTGTCAGTTCTAGAGTATCGTTCAGTAAGCGATTAAAGGGGCAAAACTTCAAAGGTATTTTAAAGACACGAACTTTATTTTGATTAGCAAACACTGCATACATTTGTTTGCACAAAATTTCACATGAGGTGTTTGCGTATAAAGTGATCAACTTTGTTGGTAATCCTTGGAACTCATCACTAGGCATCTATTTATAAATTTATTGCTCATGTCAGTAATAATTGAACTTAAATTGGCGGTACTATTTGTTGTTCATAAAATAGAAAATCCGAGGATAAGAACTATGAATTAATACACTACATATGCCTGCAAGGACACACTGTAGCCGAAGCAGTTCGAAAGAACAATTTCGCGTTGGGCGAAGGAAATTCTAATGTACAGTCTGCACAGCGTTGACTTTAGAAATTTCTTAAAGTACGAAATAACGTCATTTGTAACAAAGGATGTAGTAAGGCAAAATATTCGTAAGTGCATTTTAGCACGGTGTTTGCAAGGAAGCAAATATACTTCTTCATTCTAATTTGCCGTAAAACCATGCTCGACAAGGCTCAAAAGACTTCCAAAAGACATTCAATACGTTCGGCCGTAAGCAGATATTATGTAATTTATAGACCTATAGAGTACGAGCGCACTGGAATTGTTTGCATCTAGTAATTCCATTAGAAGTAATGTTTAATGTAATCAATTTGATGAAGTTAATAGTGTTATGCGTAAAAGTAAAGACAAGGACTCCGTACTAAGGGCCGAGGGCTATGTCGTCATCTCCACATTGTTTCCGGTAAATAGAGAGGACTTTAAGGAACATGCTTGGTGCGTTATTCCTCATAAGCGTTATAGCTCTCATGTAATTGCTTTAGGTTGCAATTTTTCCGGTCTCGAAATATTTTCTTAAGGAACGGTCATTTTGAAAATGAATATGCACTCAGAGGTGCTAACGGTTAATTTCTGAGTACAAAAACAGGAAAACATTTTTTTGTAAAATCGCTGGTGTGAGGCAATCCATTATATGAGCAACAAGTTTGTTAAGTAATTATATATTCCACCTAATTTCTGTATTCAGTTAGCACTATAATTTTTACTGCTTGTGCACCTTCTCCAAAATTTCTTATGAACATTTACTTTAAGTAGGGTAAACAACTGAGATATATAAATACTGCTTCGACTTTTAAATATACGATATTAATTAGAATTTCCATATAATTAACCATAAAGGTAGCAAGTCAGTGCAAATTAAATTTGTCAAACTCATATACTTCGCAATTAAAAGTATACCGTGTGGAAAGCGGCGTGCACCGCATGGGAAAACCCATAACGACGAATATGACGAAATAATCAAATGCTTTTATGGAAACAAGATAGCTAAATGTCGAATAATTACACACTTTTTTGAATTGGAAGCATGATGTTAAATTCTTGGGTCTTGTCAAGCACGTAGCCCGTAATGGTATCAGGTTACAATAGCCTACAATATTTAAGTGTACATAGCATCTGGTCGAGTAAGGATGGATTACTAGACGGTAGAAGAAAAGTACAAATAATTAAATAGTGTTATAGATTGAATTAAATTTTATAAAATTAATGTAAGGGAAGCTCTAATTTATTAAACACTATTTGATTTACAGACGAATCATTTTATTTATATATACATAATTATTAACGCGGCTGTAATAGTTGATTTATAATATAGATAGTTTCAAATTCCAATAAATTAAAATAACCAAAGTATAAACGTCAAACCTAAAACTTTGCAGTCACTACGAGAGTGAATTGAAATAAAAACCACTTGATAGTTATTGTTAATACATTAGATCAGCATCATATTCATTTCTAGGAGGAGATCATTTAATTCCGTATTTCATATAAAAGTCAAAAAGCTTCCTTAAGCACTGTGTCTTCATTTTAAGGCAAACAGAATGAGTAGTGCCGAATACTATTTAATATTGGTTCCATTGTTCGCATAGCTCTATTTTTATAACACTTTATTACAATTAATTGAAAATAACTGGTTACAATTAGTTACGAGGTGTTGAAAATTTATTACGAGATAAAAGCATTTAATTGAGGTTAATTAATAAACTATGCAAAGATTTAATTAATAGCATGCAATTGAAGCTTGTTGCTTACTTGCATTATTTTTATTAAAACTAGACCATATGTGATTATAATATCAGAGTTCAATAAAGGTTTGCAGGGTAAGTTAAAAGATAGTGCTAATTGCTTAAAACTGCTAATATTGTAATTTGAACAATCGCGGATTTAGCTGACCTCTGATATTTTAGTCGGATAGTGTACATTAAGAATTAAATGCGATAGCTTCTGTTGATTTTTATACTGTTGCGGTTTATTAAAATGATTTGGGTGCCACTTTTGCTGTTTCTAACTATATGTGGTCGAATATGTTTAGCTACAGGTAAGCTAATATTTTCAAAACGGTAAACCTTGTCGCACAATCAGTAACAGTACCGAATTGCCTGTATTGCTATTTTTGTAATTTGTTAAGGCACATGTTAGCTTATGACTCTTTCGTTTCAAAGCCTTAGTTTTTGTAATTTAGAAATATCATCTTAATATTAATTAAGGCCGTTTAATATTAAACTGATTATTGAACAACAAGCTAACAATTTTTGAAATCATCTAATTTGTGTGGTATATCTATGGAAACAGAAAATGTCAGGATAATATTTTACACAATTTGCTTTCTGATAGTTTTCTGGTTCCATATTTGCTGTAACGAAAAGCAGCTTTCAGATGTGGAACAGACGAGAGCGTTTTCTTTTATGAAATAGAATAAAGTGTATTTCAAGTATAATTTTAATTCAATTTTTTCCCCAAAAGCTTTATCTTCTTAAGGAACCGTCTATAGAACATAACATAGTAATGTTTTAAACATTTGGGCATGCTTTATAGATAAAGGTGACTTCTGTATAACACCAAACGGAGATAATGGTACCTGTATACTTGGAAAAGCCTGCCAAGTTATAGTAACATCTCTACTTCATGGTGAAAAAAATGCAATTCAATTTGCTAAAAGATCACAGTGTGGATTTGAAGACGATATTTTACTATGTTGTGGAGTTTCAGGTCATTTTCTGTTTGACCCTAGCAATACTACAACTGAAACTTTAATAGGAAACGGTCCGATTGATGAACTACCAAATACTACCTTGTGCGGAATTGAGAAAGAAACTAACAGAATAGTAGGTGGTATTATTACAGAATTCGAGGAGTTTCCATGGATGGTGGCGCTAGAATATAAAAATAGATTCATTGAAAAAAATGAAGGAATAAAATGTGGAGGAGCATTGATAAACAATCAATACGTTTTAACAGCGGCCCACTGTTTATACCATGTCGAGTTTGAAATGTAATAAGTTGAACATATTAGTTTCTAATTCCATACTACTTAGTTCATTTCTAGAATTAATGCCTGGCTAGGAGATTGGAATCTTACTTCAAATCCTGATTGTAAGCCATTTATAGGAATTGAGGAATGCGCAGATCCGATAATAATTGTTGGAATTGAAAAGATAATTGTACATCAAAGTTACTCAAGTAGGCAACGTGATAACGACATTGGACTACTTAAACTGAAAGAATATATAAGATACACGGGTATTAATCTAAATATTTTATTTATTTGTTAAAAATGAATCTTTTAGATTACATCCGTCCGGTATGTATACCTACACCTGTTATACCACCTGCAGAAGTAGGAATGAAACTAACTGTTGTTGGATGGGGATTAACCGAAAACGGTATGCAAATAATTAAATACACATGCACTTTATTAAACATGTTATTGATATTAGGTACAGTATCTGAAGTTAAGTTGAAAGTAGACATACCCTTCGTCGACAACGAAGATTGCAAAGAAAGATTACAATCACCGAAGGTAACGTCAAATCAAATGTGTGCAGGCGGAGAAGTGGGTGAAGATTCATGTCAAGGTGATTCTGGAGGGCCACTTATGAGATATTATGAGATTGGTGAAAACAAAACGAAGCAGTGGTATTTAGACGGTGTTGTAGCATGGGGAATGGGTTGCGGTCGTTATTATTACCCCGGTGTGTACACTCGCGTATCTTGTTATGCCGATTGGATTACTGATTCAATTAGAAGTAATTGAATTTAAAATAAGTACATGGATATTTGTTCCGTTTTGCTTTGTTTGCGTTAGATATATAAAAATGCTATCAATCATTTGTTATTTCTAAAATTATACAATAAAATTATGTGCAAGTTGATATCAATTGATTAGAAAGTGTTATTTATGAATAGGTAAATGTAATTATTTATGTACTCATTCTAATGTAGCTTGCCTGTATAATTATTGATCGTTTTCAGATTACAACTAAGTGACGGCAAGCGCTATTACCTTAAGACTTCTATCGATAGTGTGAGGTCGCTCGCTTCAAATGTTTCACGGCACCTGATCCCCTGAGTTAATTGTGCGTCGCACATCTCTAGTCAAGCCGCAGAATTGTCATTAAAACGGCTCTGCTCAAGGAATCTTCCATGCGAACTTCTAATTTGATGAAGACTGTAGCCTTGAGATCAAAAACTGTAAGTCGGAGAATGGGCGAGTCCGATGCGTGTATTGTGAGGCATTGAAAACCAACCATCACTCACTGTCGATACAAGCCGTTCCATTTGATGATCTAAACCAATCTAGTAGTATTCTTCAAGGGAAACAAGACAACTCTGTTTAATTTTCCTATATAGAGTGTCTTCCCAAATGTGTCACATTAATTATTTTTGTTTTTTTTTATTTTGGGAAAAAGTTATTTATTATAAAAATGTTTGCTTATATAGAGATGCCATAAGCAATCGTTAAACTGACGATAAAATTACATTAGGCGTGTAATAATTTAAAAGTCTGAAATTAATGTAAAATAAAACTCTTATTTTTAATTATTGCAAAAAGGTTATATAAGAGAATGATTCTAAAATAGAAGTAAATCCTAAATATGAAATTTCATCAAAATCAATCAAAATCAAATAATCCAATTTGATTTATTTAATATATTTACTAGCATTATACACTAAAATGCATGAAAAGTTATAGTCCAATAGATACTTATTTTACCATTGCTTTTCCAGTTTTTCACTGCTGAAATCTTGTAGAAATTTTAACAGTTAATAATTAATCTATTTGAATAATACTACTAATGGAGATATTAAATTAATGTTTTAATTTTAATCTAGCTGTACTTCAAGCAAACGTCTGCAGCCTAGATACGCTTTGTGATTGGAATCCTAATGAAGATTCCAATTTTCGACCTTGGTGAATTTCCACTCGCTCCACTACTTTGGATAGTAGACGCGAAAGATTAATATTTTCTAAATATAGGTTTACTAGTGGATTTACAAATAAAACAATAATAATAAATTTTGTACGTTTATAAAAATTATGTATTCGCCCATCTCGCAAATTGGGCATATTTTAATTGCTTCTATTAATTATTTCTTATTTCCAGCCCAATTGAAATATGTTATTTATTTTTATAATATTAAAGTCGTAACAAAGGCAAAATAATGCCAAAATTAATAGAAAACAGACTTATAACTTAAGATAAACTAACAAACCACATACCAATTAAGACAAACTAAATCTAAAAATCTATTAATTAAAAATGTTTGCTAGGACTTTAATATTATAAATATAAATATTTTATCACAAATGGGTTGACTATAAGAAATGGTTTATACACAAAATTTATACTTTCGTTTTAAACTGTTTTTCCATGAACCTAGTTTACGAATTACAACACAAAATTTCTAATTTTTGAATAACATTCAATATTACTTTCATTTTTTATTTACATAATTTGCATAAATTAAAAGTTCTTTAATATACCGGGTGACTCTTTGAAAAGTTTCAATTGGCCGTACTTTGTTTAAACTAAGAGATATAAACAATGGCTAAAACGGTTTCGGTAGTACACAGGGGGGAACTAAAGTGACCTCACAAACATGGCGATATCCCCACGCCCCCAGCCAGCCCACCTACTTTGATATCACCAATGGCAACCCTCCCTTATGCCATATCATTGGAAAGGTCTTGAAAAGTTCCTTTACATTGATATCATACAAAGATAGATTAGTATAACACAGTAAAAAGTTATTCAACAATAAACTGATCAGATAATGCACTCGTAATTTACGTGATAAATTGATATAGTAGGTAAATAACAAAAATTTCATTTGCTGGGTCAAGTCACTACTGTCTGTAGTATCATGAAAGTGTTTGCTACTTTTTACTCATTATTATTTCATTAAATAAAAGAGAAAGTAAGTACCGAATTTCTCATTTGTAGGGCTGTAGTTGACGTTTAAGTATTTCTTATCAGGAAACTGCATTTTTTAAATTTCACATCATCGAAGCTTTGTATCTAAAAGTTTTTTAATGTAACTGCACAAGATAGTTTACAAATCAGCTGAAATAGTGGAAATCATTTTCATTTATGGTTCTGAGGGTCGGATTGTGTTTTGAACAGCCGCTGCTTTTAATGACAGGCATCCAGGCTAACGATGTAGTCATTCCTATGTCGTAAAATTAGTTAAAAAATTTGAATAAACGGTGTCAGTGGTAAACCAGAAACGAACACAACTGCTGCTATTGGTCGGACAAAAATTTGCATCATTTTCGTTATGGACGTACCAAACAACCCCAAAATTTTAACGTTTGGGCAGGTATTTTCGATGACACCATCTTGGGTCCTCTGTTTTTTGGGGAAAATCTAACTGAACATGCTACAGAATACAATCGGGCCTCTCATCACAGCTAAAGTAGAAACTAAACGCAATTTAACGAAAATCTGAATGGCCACCACGATCTCCGGATTTACACCACTTGATTTTTTTCTTCTAACGAAATATTGCTTAATAAATAGTGTTATAAAGTAATCATTGAACGATGTACACATTTATTCAAAAAACCGGAAATAAAAATTATTGTAGCTGAAATTTTAAATTCATTTCCTAATTACTCTTCACAAGCACTTCATCACTTTTACTCGATATATATATGTATATATATATATATATATATATATATATATATATATACTATATA
>JAHWXV010242710.1:0-13215 GCA_024586415.1 Phrixothrix hirtus | reverse complement strand
CCCGACAGGTGTGCAAAACTAATTAGCACCTGCCCGAAGCGGTGACATCACACGAGCCGTCGCTGATAAGGATTTTCCCACGGTCCCAGAAAATTTCCCATGCCAAAGTGACCCCCTTCCTACTAATTGGAATTATTAATTTGAGTCAGAAAATGCATGCAAAATTGTTTGTTTTTTTGTTTTTATATTGTATTGTTCCAAAAATTTCGTACCTTGATTTGAAGAAATTCCATTAAAATTTGAGCTTGTCGTAGAAAACGTTTATGTGTTTGAGCATGTCGTAAGACATGAATATATAGTTGCGCAAGTCTGGTGGACGACGTTGAATGTTGCTGCACTGTTCACATTTGATCCTAGTTCATAACTTGCATCTAATTAAATAATCATACAATTATTTCCGAGGGAATAACTTCAGCCACAGTTTAGTTTGTCATGAGAATTCTTTGCTATCGAAATTGGATGGGTTTTATCTAAATTATTCATTATTGGGGTTGTTATTGGATTATTTTTATACATTAATTATTTGGCTCAAAGCTTATATTCTGTTAAAGGCTTTTTTCTTAAAATTAATTGTTCAATTTTCTTATATTTTATTGCTTCATTTAATTCATTAGTCATGAACAAATTCAATCACCGGCGGTCTCTCAATTAGTTCGATTCATTGTAAATCATTACTTTGAATTATTTTATTGCTTCGTATAGTTGGACAGACTATAATTCATTATCATATTATTTCTAATTAATGATTATTCTTGGACGGAATTAGGTTTCTCTCTTGGGAACTGGTTGCGTCCACGAAAATTCAGCTTATTCTGCCTTTAAAAATTTACTCTACGATGAGATAATGATCTAAAGTCTGTTCTGTTTAGTGTGGAGGCGGTTTTTTTAACTGTATTACACCTCTATCGGATACCTGATCGAAGAATCGGCTACTGTATGCCAACCTATAGATCACTGTCTTGGAAAAATGGTATCATTTATGTTCAAAATTCAAATGATTGTTAAAATTCAAAATTCACTAAGAATTGTTATTATAAACTACTATTCTGTATTCAAATTATACGAAATTGTTACAAATCTAATCTTTCAATCAATGCTTCTAGACGAAACAGCGGATGCAACTTGTACTCTAAAGAATATCATTTTTTATTAATCTGACATCTGTTTAATTGCTAAATTAAACTGACGCCAAAGGATACAACTTGTACTTCCTGCTACAACCCTTATTCCCACTACCCTGAGTTGTCTTTTGCAGAGCTAGTCTTGCATAACGTTTCTTATTAAGAACTGTAATTTGAGATTGTCGTTTTAATAGTTCAAATAATGGATTTTACATACAAATATTAGCTTATCATTTTTTACATATTAAGAACGTTACAATATTTCATGCTTGGGGAGGTCGAATTTCTAAAGAAGCGCACCTTATTACTTCTATGTTTTTTTTTGATATGCAGTCAACGTTTCACCTACTTTTATAAGGGGCTTATCAAGGCAAAAAGGATCAAAAGCACGGATGGAGCATTACCTACATTATATGACATGTTAAAACCTGACATGGTTCATTTCGGAAGTCAATTTTAGCATTGAAAGCCTTACTATCTGTGTAGTAAATTTTACAAATAAAACAAACTAATATATAATTAAGCACCTCTAGTGTAAATAGTTGACGCGCTAAGGAAAAGTATCCTTTTTTGGGTAAGTAAAAATTAGAAACAAATAAAAATTTGGCATAAGTTAGTTTAGTTAAAGAGATTTGTGCAAAAATGTTATTTCGATTTTATCTGGGTTATTCTTTAAAAAAAATTCCGGTTCCTTGCAAAATTGCCACTTTTCTCTAAGGAGTAGGGAAAAATGGCCACTGTACCTGATGTAAAAATAACTGTTCAGCATTTTTCCAAAATAGAAGCACTATTATCCCTTTATACAAAGGATGTGTAACATTCTAATACATTTAATGTTATATTCTAACTTTATTTAAAAAATAGTAGCATATAAAATTCTTTATCTATTTAGTGAGCTATCGTTTTCTTACCAATTTATTTATTTGCGCCCGGCACAAGCTTCGTATATCCAATGTACACACACGACCCCCTTTCATTTACTCTGCAGAGTAGTCCCCACAGAGCACGCAACTAGAATCAGTGACGTCACTGTTGGGGGTCCTCAAAAAGAGCACGACTTGCTACTTCCGATTTATTTTTCCCTTTAAATTCCTTTTCTTTTACTCCCTCTTCTTTTTTCCTTCTTTTATTTATTTAGTTCTTTTTTTCAATATTTCCTTCCTCGCTGTTACAAGTTAGATTTGTAAGGGTTTGCAGTAAAAACTGTAGGTGCTCCTTTTTTCTGCTTATTTTTTCATTTGGTAACGCTTTGTTTAAGGATTCGGACAATATCATGAGAACTTACGGAATATGACGTACAGGGCATGGAGAGTGAGCTTACAGCAGATGAAATACCGGGATTGGTGAGTGGAATTATGGCAGCTGAAGCATTGTGTCTTAATGAGTCCCCAGAGATGAGAAAAAATGCAGGGTTTAGGTCTCTAGAACCTACAGCGAATACTACGATATCCTGTCCAGTAAATGTACGAAGTGGAATGTTGGGTTGAGACCCTGCAAATTTGCATAATACCTCAATAGAAGGTTCCTCTTGACCTGGAACATATCACCACTAACGATCTTCAACGACAAGGGAACCGCGCACTTGTATAATCGCAGTTGTAGCAAAATCTGCATCGATCAACGCTTGTGTTGATTGGGGAGATACCACCCTATATACCTTTAAACGATAACAATACTTTTTGTCATAAAACTCGGTGTACAAAACTGAAAGAACTCCGTTAGTTCCTGTAGATGTAATTTGCCCATTAAAAGAGTTTAGACCTTAATACTAAAATTTATACCATAAAAATTACTTATTTGGTAACTAAACGTAAATTAAGTTTGCACCATTCATCCCCTGTGTGTCTCAAACACAAGAACCTTCAAATAGTGCTTACATCCAAAATGACAATCGCGTATGCTTTCGCTACAAGGTGTGTGTGCGCGTCTGTGTGAGTGTGTGTCTGTATGTATGCCTATGAACAAGACAACTCGAAAACTACAGGTCCTAGAAATACAAATTTTATATTTCCATCCGTCTGAGCACGCGACTGCAAAAATTTTACTAAAATCGTGTAACCGGATGTGCCGGTTTACTTTGGTCATTTTTTGGTTTTTTAAGATTTCCCCGAAATTGGCTCTAAGGATTGTTTAAAAATTTACTATATTTATAAGACTTCTACTGCCCTTATGTATAATCTAGGCAGTTTCTCAAAAAATGTTCCGTAACTCGAGTAACCGGAAGTAGTTTCACCGTTATGTCTGAATAAAATAATTACGACGCTATTAGGCCCTAGCTAAATGTAAATTTATATTAAAAATCATAACTGCCTTTATCTGCAAAATCAAAATTTGGTTAAATTCAAATAGCCGGTAGTACAGTTTATCACTGTCATTGTCGTGTTTTCCGAATTTTTCGATTTTTGGGGTTTTCTCGGAATCTGTTATAACTATTTTTTAAAAACCTATTATATTTCTTAGATGTTTAATACTTTTCATATAATCTAGGCGGTTACTTCGAAAATTTTCCGTAAATCGTGTAACTGGGAATCATTAATTCTGAATTAAATAACTATGAAACTAAAAGCCCTAAGTGAATCAAAATTTATATTTGGTCATAATCGCCTTTGTCTGGAAAATCAAAAGTTTTATTAAAATCGAATAACCGAAAGTACCACTTTATTTGTCATTCTTAGATATTTTCCGAATTACTCGTCTTTCAGAATTTTCTCGAAATCCGTTATAACAATTTTTTAAAAATTTATTGTACTTCTTAGATATTTAAGATCCTTTTATATAGTATACGCGGTTACTCAGAAAGTTTTAGGTAAATCTAGTAACCAGAAGCACCTTCACCATTAATTCCGAATAAAATAACTATGAAACTAAAAGTCCTAACTGAAACAAAATTTACATTTGAAATCATAATCGTCTTTGTCTGCAAAACCAAAAATTTAGTTAAAATCAAATAATCGGAAGTACCACTTTATTTGTCATTTTTAGATATTTTCCGAATTCACCATTTTCATGGTTTTCTTGAAATCGACGTTAACGATTTTACTTAAACTTATTATATTTCTTAGCTACTTCATTCTGTGTTACATTAACCAAGAAGTTTCCCTAAAGTTCGTTGATTATAAAGCCTTTGATACAGCTTTAGATTTATTTCGTTTTTGTACAGGACTTTCTTCGACCTATTAATGATTATATTTATGTCAGTAGCGTTTGCGTTTGATTTTATAAATAGTTGGTAGTTCGGTTTCTGTGTCTCTAAATAGGTAGTAATCTTTTAATTTGGTTTGTCATTAAAGTTCTAAAATTGCTAAAAACGTAATTACGGCTTGCGTGCTACTCAAATTCAATTATTCAAAATAGATACGAGTACAGTTTAATAAACGTATACTCAGTGACAGAGAAATTGGAACACCAAGAAGGAGTTGGAATTCCTGAATCAAATTTGGAAGAAATATTCACCATGTTATAGTAATAAATGTTCTAGATTTAGTAGGAAAATCTTTATTAGTTAAACATTAGGAAGTGTAGTATGTCGTTGAGTGTGGACGTGTTTCCGATTGTTGTATTAATCGGTATTTTATTATATAATAGTGCAAAATATTGCACGAATAAACATGTCTGCTATTTATTTTAATGCACGTATTTTAAGATAAATAAAATGTTAAATAAATTTTGGACCCTGGCTAAGGGACAAATCTAGTTTCGAAACGTTAGTAAAAGACATTCTGAATTTTAATTAAATAGATTCCTGTTCCTCAGACAACAACTAAATCTGAATTATATAACATGGTCTAAATAGAAGTTATATTATTAACAGTAGTAAGAATTTAAATAGAAGTGTATGTGTATATATATATATATATATATATATATATATATATAATTCGTGCAAATTTTTCTTGAAATTGGCTATTATTTTGGTTTATATTACATACGTAGGTAGTATTAGGTACCGAATCAGTATACGCCAGCAATAATATTTAAGTATAAGAAGCTACACAAATTATCCTTGCTCATAAAAAATTAGCTAGTACTTTATTTTTTCTTAGGGACTGGCTAGATAAGGACTCTAAATAGAAATCCAAACCTCCAGAATAATTTGTCGATCTTATGATTATGTTAGAAGAAAGTACTCAATAGGTGAAAATGTTGAAAAATTTTGAACCTGCATGTCATTTCTGTAAGTTAAAATTCACTGAACACGTTCTGGTATAGAATTCCTTTTAGCGACTCATTCGAACTAAGTAAAGCAGTTATAAAGAAATATGAAATGCAAGTGAAGAAAAGTTTTAATTGCGTACAAGTAAATATAAAGTTAATCGATTTAGATTATTCTTCAAAGTGCAATGTATGTTCTGATTCATCAGAATCCTAAATAAACGGGGCCTATCCAACTCCATCTGTAAATAAGATATTAAATTATAGTTTAATGACAAACTATAATTTCAACTTAAACAAAGCAGGGACTAGATCAAAATATTACACACGTACACGCATGTACGCCCTATCATTACGTACGTTATTATTAAACTATACTCGATCCTAGCACTCTCGTTTGACTTTGAAGGCCTAGAGACATGAGGTGCAACTTGCTTAGGAGGCAATACTACAAGACGAGATAAACCACCTTATTCAATCAATGCTTCGGCGTGTAAATGAATGTGCAAATCAGAGATTCCGCACCACAAATTATTAGCAATTCTTATAAAATTTTATTTATTTATTTAAACTTAGAATATATATCTCGAAATAATTAAAACGACATACCCGTACCTATGCGATCTGCAAATACAGGACTTACGTTTAAATCATCGTGCTTAAACAACACTAACGTATTTGTATTATCGCGAATTAAATGTTTAGGTATCCATGTATATGTTTGACAAAGGTAGAAGCAATATATCAATTTATGTCTATCCATGCTAAAATATGCTTGAATGTTTTTTGCTTAGAACATGCGATATCATCAAATATAAATATATAATTGAACTTGGTATTCCATGAACTCAAAGGGAAATATTTTATACATCTAAGGGGTTCCAGTAGTTGTTCTAGAAATCTATATTTTGGCTAAAATAAGGACTTTGAGAATATGTTCACATTTTCAAGTTTTAACATGTTTTCAATAATAAGCAGTAACATCATCAGGTTTGTTTTCCCTCAGTTGCTAGATCCGCAAATAACACAGGGAATACAATCACCTAACAATTTACCGCATTTGCTATTCTGATAATTATCTTCTTCTATAGTAGAATTAGATATAGATAACCTATATTTTTGCCTAATTATTCTCATCGTATTGTCACTGAAGGTAGTTGAAGCACTATCTGAAAGATAAAGATGCCCCATAAAATATAGGTTTTTACTAAATAAAAGATTATGTTGATTTATATACAATTTTATTACAATAGTAGATAGGATTTGACAGTTCTGCAACAGCCCACCACTTTTTTTTTAAATGGCGTAATCTGCTCGCCCGAGTCATCGCCAGACTTCTACTGAATTAGACTCTTGTATTCAATGACGTCATGATCTCTCCGTGATGGGTTGGAAAATTGACATTTAAATATAACGTCATTTTGACAGTAACCATATGAAATTGGTGCGAAATTTAAACTTAACGCCTCATTGACAACCAGCTTAGTCACGTGCTCAAGCGATATGTCTTGATCACAAATGAATAAATTTATAATTTCTAAAATGCGAACAACAGCAAGGCTTCTCTGAAGTATATATTGTGGGTAAACGATAGGCCTTAACTTCAAAAGATCAAATTTTACAATTTCGAGCGTCAAAAGGTTAAAGTGGTTTATTGAGACGTATTGCGGTGGAGAACTTCTAATGACGTTGCATCATTCCCGAGAATATCTTAAAATTAACGCCATATTGGATGACGTCACCCGGTAGAAAATTTTCTAACAAACTCGAGAATATTTTGATTACAACGTTAAACGGGTTTGTTAAAATAAAATTTTTTTCATTCTAACGCCATCTTTAGGATTAGTAAGGAAGTAAAGCACAGAACACTACTATAAATTTTTAGTCACATTATTTGCTGAACCGGAGGCTCCATTAGGGGTTCATGGTTCTGTCTTTGTTTAATGCATTAAATAAAAAGAAAGACAACAAGCTTTAACTGTATAGTTTATATTTAATGATTACGATTTGGTACAGGAATTGTAAGTATGGTATATATTTGACAAAAACTTATATATTTTGATATGTATTAAAATTTAAAATATCAACTGTACACATACTACTGCCACTTAAATAAATCAAATTTTTATCTAAATATATCTAGTAATACTTCATATGCATAAAAGGCTGTTTGTTGCATTAAAATACAGAATACCAAAATATTATAAAATAATAGGTATTAAAACAATCACACACAAGTTGTATCTTTATAATACCAAGACAGGGTATCGGTCGTATCTTTTATAATAAATTTTTTATCGTCGAAATATGATAGATACCTTATTAGTTAACTGGGTATATAGGTTGTGTAGATAACTTCTAAATTGATTACATTTCTTAACAGTTGTGTAGCCTGCAGTTTTGGAAGCTGTTATATATTCACCTAAAGTTAAATTTTTCGAAATATGGTAAGAAACCCTTTTGCGTTTGACGAAAGCTCTCCCTCACAATTTATAACGTAAGCTTTTGATCCCGCACCCACAAATTCCCATAACAGTCTACCCACGTATTCGCCCTTAAACTTTGCAATTATTGATTCTATTGCCGAAACGCCATGTATTTATTCTCTTTACAATTGGAGGTGTCAAGTTTATCAATGTTTTGTTTAAGGTTTTCATAAAAATAGTTATAGTTAACATAGCTACTTTTTCACCGATAGGAGCGTTTTTAGATATAAATCCTTCCCAAGCTTCATCGCCAAAAACACGGTCTGATTTATGTCTTTCACTTAAATTGTTACTATTGCTATAAGCTATGTCTTGTTCCCTGTAGGAAGCATCCTAGGGCTATTACCTCTGTCCGTGCGAAGAAGACCCTTCTTTAACTTAGTACAAGGTAGAGAGGATTGATATCCAGGAATATTTACTTCAAATGGATACTTGTTCATAAGCGTATTTATATCACATTCATCTCTTCGGCGTCTAATCGTAATGAGCATGCATATGCACATACATCAAATATTTATAGCTTTTATCGACATCAATTTAAAAAAAACAGCAACAAAAGTAGTTTGAACTTTTTATTTGTTCACAAAAATATATACACTAGAATTATATATTTCTTCAGTAGTAGGACTCACATCATCACTACTTATATTTAAGTATTATCAAATATCTTATTTAAATCATATACTATTTCATGCCCTAGCACTTTATAAAAATTGTGAAATCCTCTCGATAACACATCATTTCCCAAGTACCATTGTAACTTACCGTTCATATGGATTTCAGTATGGTTGTTCAATACTTTAGGAAAAAATGCATGACATAATGCATATATCATCATAAAGCGCAAATAGAAATTGCGTGTTATCAAGTTGCATCGTATAATAAAATTACTTCATTGAAATTAAAATCATGGCATTGTTATATTATCGTGTAAATTTCACATACGCATATTTTGCCCACAATTCAAACGCTGTTTCGCATAGTTGCGGTTTTGCTACGTAAAAGTTCCACGTAATAGTATTTGGATCCCACTGAAGAGAACCATGCATTTAAGAAGGTCAACAGTTTCGTGATTAATAACACTATCAATCGGTAAGGTGTAAAACTCCTGAAATCCTTTTAAAGCATAAACAATCTTTTCTAAATCTGTTTTAACAGTGTGTAACTCATCCTGATCTTCTACGTCTAATTAACCATATTTATATAAATATTTTATAATGTCCGCTTCTTTAATACAATCAGCTGTTCTCGTTGTTGTTACATTATTATTACGAACTACTAAAACTGTTAATCAATAAGTACTACTGATATTATGCTCAATATATTATTAACTCTAGCGTACCTACTTGTATACTAAACGCAAATTAAAGAGAAACCTTAATTTATTTCTCCTCTGAAGAAGCTCTCCATACCTTCCCTGTATTTTCTCTTTTTGTTTATTTCTTCTTTTCGCTAAAATAGCCTGCCATGTCACAGATTTAGAATGACATTAAGAAACCGATTCACACGTTTTACATGCCAAACCATCGTATTGCATTCTTGGCTGATGGAAGCACTTCTTAGTACAACGGTAATAGCAATCTAGCATTCAATTAAGTTTAAATGCAGTTCTTGCTATGCATTCAACAATAGTCTTCTAATTTATTAAATATTAGTACTCGTATTAAGGTTTAAACGCGCGTTTACTTCCAACCAGGAAGTCATTACAGCTCGATGAACCTCGAGTACATCTTTATGTAACATATAAGGTTTATCCCTCTCCACATCAAGAAAATGTCAATATAATTCTAAGAAGTTTAGTACAATTTGATTGCGCACCTCCAACCAGAAGGTTATTGTAGTTCTATGAACCTGTAGCACATTGTATTTAGTAATCTCATCGCCCTCCGTCATATCGAGCCTAGATGCTTACATCACACTTCACACCAATTCAATTACAAACAAAATGCCTGTTACTATACACACTTCAAGCCACCTCCTAATGCAATTACAAACAAAATGGCCGCCCGATCAAGCCACGCTCAACCCTACTACTCAACCCGCCCGCATTCAAAATGGACGACTCACGACTCCTTCTACTCTGCAAATCGCCGCCTGATAGCTCCTCTCACTTTACTAATTTACAACCTACTAGTTACCTCTCACTACTAAAATGAACTAGCGTGTTTTTACATAGGATAGGTACTGTCTCAGAACCCTCTTTGTTATACTGCTTATATCGGGTGTTTATTGTGATTCATGTGGTGAATATGTGACTAGGAGATAATATCGAAGGCGTTTGCGGAACAATCGCTGCTGCTGGAACTATGCTTACAAATGAAGATGACCTAATGGTGCTAGATGCAGCCTTTCAATCTTGCATAGCTGGTTATAGAATTTCTATGGAAGAACACTGTATATGTCATAGTGAATTCATATCTGCTATTAAAAAGAGATTTTTAAATTCTATTCAAATCCAATTGAATAAATGTTTTACAAATCATTTTGAGGAATTTGTATATTATCGGTTGGAATATAAAGACAGTGACGATAATAAATTATTTTATACCAAACACGTAGATATCACCATTAGTAGCAGTTTCATTGATTTGTATAATGACTTTGTCGAAATTTTGAGTGAAAAAGTGAGCGAATTTCAAGAACGGAATTAAGGTTTTTTTATGAATAAAACCGAATAATGGATAGTGTTATTGTTTGAACTGTAGGTTGGTCACATAAATATTCTATTTTTAGAAGTCAGTTTTTGTAAGTTTAGTCCACTATGTGCGTCCTGATTCATTCTTCTTCCTCGTATGCTTGCGAATAGGAATGCCGTGATAAACATATAGAACTAATGTTGCTTTGTATTAGTAGTAATTTCTGTTATTTGCCTTCTGCAGGATTAATCCAACAGAAGGAGCTCTTGCGTACTTTATGCTAACCCAATTTTGAGACTATTAGCTTTACAATTAAACAAGGATATTGCTAAGTTTGAGAATCAAAATAAACTTTTTATTAATGTATATGGTATAGAAGATATAATGGAAAACGGCAAAAAGAAATATCAAATTGTTGGTCCTCTGTATTTTTCCAACAATAGATAACCATTTCATGTTAATTTATTGTTGCTTCCAGAAGAGAGGGTAATAGTCATTATTGTCGAACTAAAAACCCTTAAAGATTGCTAGCAAATAAAAGAAAAGTTAAAAACGGCTTCTTACCTAGTTGTTTGCAATATTTCTGCACCTAACGTCAATTATATAGGCATACTAGATTTGATTATGTCAAGTTATATGCAAGCTCCCTGCAGAAAGTTTGAAAATTGATAAATTAGAGAAGGTTGTGTCAGGAAACAGCCTTAAATTTGAAAACTATCAAAAATGAATGTAGGTGCCCTTTCTAGTTTAGCGTGACCTTAACTTTCCAGTACTCGCTGCAATATTTAGCTCTTAACTACTCGCGCACGATCTACAAGGCTGCGTCGGTTGCTACTGTTTTCTAAAGTTATTTTATCCTTTAAATCCTTTTCTAGATTACATATCTTATCACTACTTAATATATTTGCGTAATTAAAATATAGGTAGTCCTTAAATATGCATTTATGCAAAAAATGATTATGTAAAATGATTTTGTTGCCTATTTTAACGTTTGTGCCTATATCTGCACACCCCCAAGCATTGGCGTACATCGATGAATGAAAAAAAATCATTTTAAATACCAATCCAAGAAAATATAAAAAGCAAACAAACACTTATCAATTTTAACTTAGAAACGTCACACCAAAATAATTTAAGATACCACCACTCGCAGCCGGTCTACTGTACCGTATTGGTACGTAGCTTTACTTACACCCTTCTCGCTGCATGGGATACTATGTAGTAATATATTCGACAGGTACGTGAACATAGCGAAGCACACACCCACTACTTTTAAACATATGCGTAATTTCATTTACAACTAGTCTGCTGCACCATGCGCGAGTAACGGAGGGTTAAGAGCACTTTAAAACAACTTCATACAGTTGAGCCAAATCTTAATGGTAAATTTGCAATGAAAACCTGTGAGCACAAACCGAATTCATTTGATTATTATATAAAGTACTCTTTGATGACGGTCAATTGAAACTTGTAATTTACCGTGATCCAGAGTATGCCGTTGAATTTATGCGCTGGCTCGAGCGGCATGCAATGAATACTTAGTGCTAGAGCAAGAAAAAGATTTTGATGAAGCTTTTACTTGCTTTATTTGTAATAAGCTGTTACAAAACAATGACCCTAGGGTAAAAGATGGTTGTCATCTCACAGATATATATCGAAGAACGTCAGGTTTTATATGCAATTGGAATTATAAGTTACCGTCTTGCATACTTACATTTCTTCATAATTCAGTAGCGTATGATTCTCATCTGTTTGTTAAAGATCTAGCATTTAATAATGAATGTATTAATGTGATCGCTCAAGGCAAAGAAGAATATATCACATTTGGTAAATAGATAGCAGTAGATGAGATCACTGATCGGTACGGTAAAGTGAAAAGGGTACACCTACGTATGCGTTTCTTAAGTACGTATAGATTTCTAAATTTCTCTTTAGATCAACTTGGTCAAAGCCGGAAATTCCCCTCCTTTTTAATGACTAACTTATGACTTATTAAAAGAAAAGTTAAATATCGGACATTTGCTTCTTTCTATTCTCCTTTTCGCTTGATGTTAGTTGATGGGGTATCTTCTACTTTCAAAATATGGAATTTTATATTTGTGTTCAATTCCTCTATGTGGCTACAAATATTTCCATCTGACATCTTCCCCCCTTCCTAGCTACTACAACTCTACCCTCTAAAACTGTAGTAGGTGCTGCTGTAGGGATTCATTATGGCCAAGATGATTACTATGTAACGTGTACCTGAAATTGGCGCCAAAATCACCATATTGTTGGCTATAATTTATTTTTTTACTTAAAAGGCGATTTTGTGCAGTATAATTTAGCTACACGTTAAAATGATTTAAACTTTCCGAATACCTTATTTAGTACTTTATGTTAACACCCGGTATGCCCATGTATATTTATATTATTTTTCTTAATTAGGTCAGTTAATGACGCAAAACGCTATGAGAATTGTTTTCGTCATATTTAATAATTAATCTAAAATTAACTTGTTAGTGCAAGTAGATAAACGGACATGTGATAACCCGTGGTTCAATGTTGGTAAACAAAACATTCAAGTTCATGGTTAAGACATTGACCTTTCGATGCCTGCAAAGAGCGATAACAGTTTTTCGCCGGCTGCAAATTCGATACTGATTATTCAACGGAAATTTCAGAACCTTAATTAAGCTTTTTTCGCTTTGGGATAATTAAATACTTATTTCCAGTTACACATTTAAATCCGTTGTCCGTTAATCTACGTTTTAGTATAATTTAAGAATTGTTATGTTAACACATCAACCCGTAATTAATTATTTTTATGTAACAAGGCAG
>JAHWXV010242671.1:0-18125 GCA_024586415.1 Phrixothrix hirtus | reverse complement strand
AAATTTTAATTAATTTACAAGAGAAATTGATGGTAGTTATTAATTGAATTTCCCTAACTTGATAAATAAATGTACTAAAAACACAGCGGAGCTGACAAATATCCAATACCAATAAATAATTTTCTGTATAAAAATGATTGAAATTTTAAATAAAGTAACTTCTATGAAATAAACGTTTCAGTTAATAGGAATTCGATGTGGATTGTACACTTGTAACAAATATAATTTATAATGTCTGTTAGATTACCATTTCCGTCGAATGTAAACTTTACCAAACATTTCCAACCTTTGTGTTTAATGTTCGTGTAAATCAATAGTACATTTTTCAATTATCTAAGAAATTTCATGAAAAAAGATAACGTACTCTTCCTTCTATTTTTAATGTAAATAAATTACAACCTTAACGCTTGTCAATTTCATTGCATTCATAAGTAATCTTTTGAAAGTTTTTAATGGTAACTAGAATTCCTATTTTGGCAAATTATCTAGTTTTACATGAATCAAACAGTATGCATCAATTTATTGATTATTCACTATTACATTTTGTTACAGTTAAATGAGAAAAGTGGGATATTGAAAATTTACGCGTCATTACTCTTAGATCGTCGTTCCCACAATTTATTGCCGATTTATATTTAATTATTGTCATCATCATCTTAAAAAGCGTTATTGTCAATTATTATTTTTATTTGATAACTCGATTTTTAATGTAGCTCGTTAATTGTCTTTAAATATGTTTTTCAAACTTAGTTATAACAAATTTGACCTAATTTCAACTGCATGATGCCTTCAAAATAAATATCTCGAAATGTTGCCACGTAAGCTAGATTCGTCCTAGAATGAATAGCAAAAGGAGAGGAATAGGAAAGGAAACGAAGGGTAACTCGCGTGGTAAAAGAGAGGGTTGTTCGATTCGGACAGCTTTATCGGAGAGAGGATGTTGAGCCGTTCAATTATCTTAAGGTAAAGAAGCTTATTAGCTAAATAAGATCGTAGAGATAAGGAAGCAATGCCTTTGAGTGCCACGCCTGCAAAGGAATAAAGACATTTAGGTGCACCCAGTATATGCTAAAGGCGAAACATATCTAGGTATCACGCCGTAGAACTAATAAATTCAAAAGTACGTGTTCAAAAATCACATATAACATTATATTAATAACAGTGTCAAATAACTTTTTGATCACACCAGGTAATCTTTTGAATATAATAATTCTCCTGAAAAGAAATTTAGGTAACAAGATATAATAATTCTATGTACTGTTGGAACATTAAAAAGATAATTATTTATTGACTGTTGAACAGGCAAAACTAAACATTACACAAATATGACAATGTTTGTAAATCATCAAAAGTAAAATATTTAAAAGTTCAGAAATGAATGCAATTTGAGTTTTCTTCTAATTTGAAGTAGAACGTTGAAGGTTAAAACATGTGGCGGCCGATAAAAACTCTTTTTATATCATAGTCCGGCTGTCTAATACAATATTACAATAAAACTAAAAACATAGGTACTGAATTAAAGTTGTATAAATTTTACTTTTTACAAATATTTCGTATAATTAAATATAAACAAATAAATGACTTGAAAGAAAAGAACGGGACGAATCTGTGGACAAATTTGACCAACGTTTTTAAAAATTAGCAAATGTTTTAATTAAGCAAAGTATTTGAAAATAATTAGATAGACCGTTATTCTTCAATTTAGTTGCAACCAAAAAGAGGATCGTAAATTCATTAACTAGGTTTCTTTTAAAACGGAAGCTAGATCCCTAACTGTAAACAATTAACCAAAGATTGTGCTTCGTTTTACAAATTTACACATGAAAATTTAAAAATCGCAATTTAAGCAAAACGCGTGTTACAAAACTAATTAAATGTTTAACTATCTAACTAAAGTTATTGATAGAAATTATAGTAATCGGTAAGTAAAGCATTATACGTAATCGATGTTCAACAGTATAAAAAAGAATCATACATTAAGTAACTAATAGACAAAAAAAGGATTTGACAGACCGACTCTGATTTATTGATGGTAGGTGGTAAGAAGCGAGGCTGCCGAGAGACCAGCGTCCAGGAGCGAACGGTAACCATACGGGAGATCAAGCCCAAAGTAAGGACAACTTGGAGTACACGTAGGTCGTAGTATAAGGAAGGCTCCTTGGAACCCGAAGGGTCCATGAGACAGTTTATACAGCAACCCTCGATCATCCGAGTCAACCAATTAATTGACCATCGATAAATTATTCAGACACGAAGACGGCAGTTAGAGTGCATACTAGGCAGACGAAGTAACCAAGTAGATAAAACACTATGAATCCAAAAAACGCAAAATTAATTAAGTTACTATCAAATCAAGCTAAAAGACTCATCCCATCTTAGCAAATAAGGGGTTTCTTTAAACAGCAGAACGAAGTAGTATTAAAACACAATAAATTCGCACCAGTCAATTCGAACGTGTTTTACAATAGAATGCGGTTTTCAAGACGAGCTTAGAAGCAGATTAGATAGCGCGCAGGACGAATTTCTTAAAGCGCACATCGCTAAAACCTTGAAATTTATGTAAAATAAAGAGAATGGAGTAACATAAAAAGGTAATCAACAATTAATTACAGAATAACCATTAGAAGAAAAGAATCGAAAAATGTAGTTAACTTAAATTTATAATACACATCGTTTAAGTATAAAGTTATGTAAATTAATAAAAGCGCTCGCTCATGGGCGTAGCAGACGAAAGGGCTAAAATTGTTTTATATAAAATTATAAATTGTGACAATACGAAAAAGGACTGTGACAATGTATTTGTTTATTTAGAATCAAATTTCACCAACTGTAATACTGTAATACAATAATTTCTATGAGCTGACCTTCAATACAGACCCACGCCCCGCTTTTATTCATTTTTAGATTTGCAGGCACAAAAATTAAACATCTAATTAAACACGTGTATTTGCGCAAAAGACATTGCCCCGATTTTTAAAAAAAAATCGGCAAAGTATCAAACTAAGTAAAATAAGCTTCGCATGTAATTTTGCAGTAAAATCCAATACATATTCATTTTATCATTAAATTGTGAGATTTACCCGTAGCCAGAATAGAAAACAATTTATAATGTAACTATAATAACGCACATAAGTCATAAAAATTAAATCAGAAACTTTGAATTGTACTTGTTCCATGTACCTGATTTCAGAACGTGGATATTTTACAGTAATATTTGTAATTTAGAAAATGATTAATACAATAAAACTTCGTTAATTCGACTAAATGGGGCGCAACCTCTATCTGAATTAATAAAATTCCAAAGAAGAGACATTTTTGAGAAATGAAAAAAATATATAGTTAATACGGTGATAACGTTATTGTACGTAAAATTATAGTATTATTAAATTAAAATACATTAGAATAATTACGTAATAAAAGCTGCTTCTAATTATTTTTGAGAAAAAATTGTACTAACGTTTATAAGCTTGTGCTGAGTAAAAATCAAATATTTATTCATTTTCTGTTTTTACATCAAGAATCTAATTAATAGAAACAAGAATTTGAAATAAAATTGAATTTCCGCAAATATTCCGATTTATCGTAAATTCTAAATTAATCTAGCTTTAAACCTTTAAAGGAATTGTTCAATTCCTTTGCTGTCAATTCGATGTTGGTTAGCCTATCCATAAGTACACATACACATACCACGTTCTCCAACTTAAAACTAAACATAGTGCAACTAATGTAGAGACAAAAATAAAACTAATATATTGCGGTAACGAAAAATGTTGATATTACCAATAACTTCAACAGCGTTTGATAAAACAAAACAAAATCCGGATAATAATTTAACATTAATGTATAAAAATCTAAATGTAACTAACAAGAGGAATCCGGCAGCCCGCCGTCATCCGTTTGGTTGACATTGTGCAAGTATGTAGTACTCACTAAATATTGAAAAAAAGAAGTAAAATGCACAACTAAGGCGTTCAAGAGAAAAATTCAAAAAAGATATATTAGCGCCTTATATGCCTTTATTATAAGTATAGTGGTCAGCAGCCTCAATGGCTGCGGTGGCTAAAACGGGCGCTTCATACGCTCAAGATTATGAGTTCGATCCCAACTAGGGATATATTTGTTTTAACTTTTATTTTAATTGATGTAATTAATATTAAAATAATTTTACTTTTTAATTTATTTTTAATTTTTATGAAAGTTGTCAAGAAAATAAGATAAAATTTATTTTCGAGCTATTTTCGCAAAATTTAAATTCATGCAAATATTAACAATATGAAGATATTTATAAAAAACAATTTAACGCCGTGTTAAAACTGCATAAAGCTATGTAGAACAGTTTTAAATGTGGAAGTTACAAATGCACTAAAAATACTATCTATTAAATAAACATTCGTTTTTATTTTAAAGAAATTATAAACATGCACAGTTAACAGACTTTTTTATTTTAAACAGTAATTAGGGTATCAGTACATTTACTGGTATTTAATAATCAGCTGAGAACATTCATTGATGGTGCTCCGAAATCGTATGAGTCGTACAATTGCTAAACATATACATCCACCATTTCTTGTTGAACACAGTAGACGAAGTTAAAAAGCAGGGACGGGCTGAAAACTTTAATTGCAAATATGTCGTAGACTATGCAATTCCAACACATGTTTTATAAGTGTTTTTTGTCGCGCATACCAAGATGTATCTGTTGTTAAAATAATGCTTCTTATATCCTAGACACCCTGTTTATAATGAGCCTATCGGTAAAGTATGCCTTTAAATAGCATTGAAATATTTACAGATGATAAAGATTCATTATTATGGACCATTAAAATAATTCTGCCTAAATGCATATCATTATATCAGCCTTTGCGATGTTTACTTTTTCTATCAGGTTAAAATTTTTATCAAAAAACTACGAAATAATGATTTTTTATTAAAAAATAAAAAAGAAACCGCAAATCGTGAGGATACTATTAAAATATATTCTATTATCTACAATTAATTAAACGCATCTATGTATATTTCATGACATGTAAATATATGCTTGGTTTGCATCGCAACTTATAGATATGAGCGAAGTATTTTCAAAAATGTTAAGATAGTAGGCTTTCCAGCAACGCTCTATCAAATTACTTGTCAATGTGCGTGGTGTTGTAACGCTTCTAAAAATGTAGCTTTGCATGAAAATATCTCAGAAGGAGGAGTTGGTATGTAACAGAAGCGGCATTTTGTGTTCCAGGACGCCTCTTATTAAAAAAATTAATAGGACAAATATTAAACAAATATAAATGACGAGATACTGCAGAACACAAGTTACATCTTCTGGTTCGGCACTAAGCACTATGGAAAGGGGAATAGTATTTCACAGTATTTTTAAACAACGATTATGATTTTATGAGCACAACTTAACAATCTAAATGATTGTGTTATGATATTAAAAAAATTGTTATTAATACCAATCCAATTAAGCATTGGCCTCCTTGTGATCTTCGGCAGTCGCAACTGCTAGGTACCTAGAAATTAACTGTTAGAATCTGTAACAATCTGAACAGTATCTACAATACTAAATATAAAGGAAGATATTAGACTAATCCCCAAACAAATTAAATGTCGAAATCTCTATACACCAACGTACAAAAAATTAAATAAGATTTAATAAACTCGTGAACAGAATTACATTCCTTAGAGAAATGTTAAGCCCGTTCAGGAGTAATCTTATATTGATAATAATTTATTAAGTAAGATGCATTTTAAAGCTATACGAAATATTTCAATGTTTAATAGATAACAATAGATTTAATCGTGACAAGGCAATGGTTTAACTAGATCTATTGATGTATCTCAAATAAGAAAATTTAAATATCTTAACCCCTGAATAATAATAATTTTGTTGATGTAATTTAGTGCCAAAGGTGTAAGAAAATATAGAAATAAACTCAATTAAAATTTTTTAATAATTTATATACCGCCCTAATTTTCTAATACCAGAAACACTCTAAACATGATGGATAATATAGGCGCTGATATTCTCTGGGGCAGATGTATGATTCTGTTATTCCATCCTAGCTTAAAGAAATTTTCGAACTCTTGATAGTGCAGCAACAAATTACTATGCATGTCCAAGACATTGCGCAGAAATGTACAGGAAGATTTCCATGTATCACTTCGCTATCTTAGATACTCAAATCCATATAACAAAAATTAAATTAATACTTACGCTTACGTGAGCTTCGGTAATCAAATTCCCAATATGTTGGATATAAAACCAAGCAACTCAACCCCAGAAACATATCAACTTTTAAAACCACTTTTCCTGAAACGAAAGAATTAATCACAACATAAACGAAAATATAATAATCAACAATAACCATTTTAAGATAAAATAATTTCACTTTTAAGCTTCATAATGTATGGTTATAAAAATTAAAATTTACAGAAAATATTACGCCAATCGTCTCTATCTTTTACAATTGAAATCCCCTCTTATTTTAAAACTTTCGAAGTCATTACGATGCATAGAATTGCATAAAAACTAATGTAATCGAATATTAAATGTTTAATTACGATTCTAAAAAATATAATTAATAATGAGAATGTTATTAAAATAAAACAATCATTTACAGACTCATTTTAGTCCATATATACTCAGTGACATAGAAATTGCAACACCAAAAAGGAGTAGACATTTCTTAATCAAAGTTGGTAGTTTCTGTTGGGCTGACATTAAGTAATAATTGATTAACTTTTGAGATCAAGTGGTAATGTGATAACGTCATATTTGACAGTTGTTATAATTTTTTGCTAACTTTTTCGGTCTGTGTTTTTCGTACGATTTGTTGTTCTTTTTCATTATTAATTAACATTATTTTTATTGCTGTTCTTTTGTTAAAGTGTTTTGCTTGTTTAATCATGTTTAGAGTACTGCAACGATGATATTACCGTCAATTAAGCGAATTTGACAGAAGTCGAATTATTGGTTTGCGCAAAGCTGTTTTTCATTTAGGGAAATTACTAACCGTGTAAATCGAAATCGGTCTACTGTAATGCGAGTGCGTCGTGCACGGTTTGAAGATGGCAAGGAACATCGTAAAAGAGGAACCGGGATTTCAAGAAGAACGAATGAGCGTTAAGATCGTCGCTTAAGGCAACTGACATTTAGAGAACGATTTTCCTCTGCTTGGGCAGTGACCAATGGTTTGGTGAAGAAGGCCTCCTTGTAACCCTTAGAACAGCTTATTGCCGAATCCAAGATTTTGGGTTAACATCATATCGTTCGCAACTTGTACTTCCTTTGACTGCAGAACATTATCAGCAACGGTTACATTGGTGCAATAAACGATCTTATTTGAATCTTGAAAGGCGTCGTGTTATCTTTAGTGAGGATTCTAGATTTTGTTTAGGAATACACGACGGTCGTATGAGAGTCAGGAGAAGACGGGGTGAACGATGGAATCTTCGATTTATAGTTGAGAAGCACGTACACCGCACTGTCGGTGTTATGGTTGGGGTGCGATTACTTATGACAGCAGATCTCCCTTGGTGTTCATTCGAGGCAATATGACATCACAACGGTATATTGCGGAGGTGGTTGGAACACATCTTCTGCCATAGTTACAAGAGCTAGAAGATCCAGTATTTCAGCAAGATAATGCACGTCCATATTTAGCAAGGTTTTCCTTGAACTTCTTTGAGCAGGCCCAGATTCATTTTTTGCGCTGGCCTCCAAGACCTCCAGATCTTACTTCCATTGAACATGTATGGGATATAATGGGTAGGAGGTAGCGAAATTTGCAGCGTCCTCCTTTAACTTTGGAGGCCTTGAGACATGAGATGCAACTTGCATGGGAGCCAATACCCCAAGACGAGATAAACCACCTTATTCAATCAATGCCTCGGCGTGTAAATGAATGTGTAAATCAGAGAGTCCGCACCACACATTATTAACAATTATTATAAAATTTTATTTAACTAATAAAGATTTTTCAAGCAAATTTTGATCGTTTATTACTATAACATAGGTGAATATCCCTACCAAATTTCATCCGGAAATTCTAACCCCTTCTTGGGGTTGCAATTTCTATGTCACGTAGTATAATTTAATTATTAATAAATAGATATGCAACCCAAACAACAACTCAAATATTAATCAGATTTTATAAAAATTAATTTCTAACGATTTAATAATTCTACCAGTTAACTTGTTATTTTGGTAGAAGCGATTAACCCAACCAACCTGTATTTAATAAAATGAATTATAATTGAATAAAATGGATAGTTTTCCTATTTCCTTGATAAATTTTATAAAAACTAAACTGAGTTTAATGTTAGTTACATTAACCCCTAAGTGGTATCATCTTTTAAATTGACGTTAGTGGTATAATGAGTGAGGTCTCTGATACCGCTTTGAAGGAGCACTAAATAAAAATGTTGTCTTTGTATACTTTAAATTATACATTTATATAAAAACGTAATGAAAACCACAAAACAAAAATAGAACATAAGTAAAGGGATAAAGAAATGTTTCCGCTAGAAAAAAAAAATTCATTATACTGTATATACCTAAATCAAAAAATGTAATTCATCAACTAAAAAATTAACCTTTAGTGTTGTTTTTATATAAAAAAATATGCAATGAAGAGATAAAAAAATACATTTCCAAATAATTAATTACTATAAACTTACATTTTCTTTTAAATATGAAGAACGTTTTACCTTCTCTTACCCTATATGAAATATAGTAAAAGAGAATAGTGTATTTTCAACCAAAATTTTCGATGTCAAAATTTTAGTGGAAATTCACGTTTTCGGATCCCCTGAGTACGAAAATCATGTTTTTAGAAATTGGTCTGTGTGTGTGTGCTTGGGAACACGATAACTCGAAAACCAAAAATCGTAGGAAAGCAAAATTTTATATTTGAATTTGTATCCATCGTCGCGCGCGACCGCAACAATTTCACTAAAATTGGATAACCGGAAGTGCCACTTCACTCCCATTATTTTTTGGTTTTTTGAGATTTTCTCGAAATCAGCTCTAACGATTTTTTTTTAATTTCCTATATTTCTTATATATTTAATGCTCTTTCATATAATCTAGGCGATTTCTCACAAAATTTTCCGTAATATAGAGTAAACGGAAGTAGTTTCACCGTTAACTCTAAATAAAATAACTATGAAACTAAAAATCCTAGCTAAATGAAAATTTATATTTGAGATTGTAACTGCCTTAGCATGCTAAATTAAGAATTTTGTTAAAATCAAATAACTGGAAGTAGCACGTTATTTCTGTCATTTTTAGATATTTTCTGAATTTTTCGTTTTTCGAGATTTTCTTGAAATCGGCTATAACGATTTTTTAAAATTTATTGTATTTCTTAAAAATATAAGACATTTCCATATAGTCAAGGCGATTACTTTGAAAATTTTCGGTAAATGAGTAACCGGAAATACTTTCACCGTTAACTCTGAATAAAATAACTATGAAACTAGAAGCCCTAACTAAATGCAAATTTATATTTAAGGTCATAATGGCCTTTATATGCAAAATCAAAAATTTGGTTAAAATCTAATAACCGGAAGTACCACTTCGTTTCCGTCATTTTTAGATATTTTCCAAATTCTTTATTTTCACGGTTTTCTTGAAATTCGCCGTAACGATTTCTTTTTAAATTTAGTATATTTCTTAGCTACTTAAATGTAGTTTTATATTCACCAAGGATTACCTCTAATAAATTTTTGAAAATCGAGTAACCGAACGTACTTGAAGTATTAGTTGTGAGCAACATATCCCAAAAACAAATCATCATATAAAAATCAAAAACTGCATTTAAGTTTTATATCTTCCGTACATAAGACGACAAGAATGTAGTTCAAATCGATGCGATATTTAAGTTTTTTGCGATTTTCTCGAAAACGGATATAAATTTTTTTTTGAAACTTGCTATAGTTCGTGTGCTTTGATATCCTTTTACGTGAATTTAGAGGTTTTCCTAAAAAAATGCGATGAAGCGAGTAATCAGAGAAAATCTCTCGAGTTAAGCAGGGTTTTGCGTGTCCAGTAACTTGGGCGGGTAACCGTTACCATTATCATTCACAAAATAAAGGTAAATAATGTTTGAATCATTGAGGACATTTCCACATGCACGACGGCCAAAGGGTCCAATCCGCCGCCACATTACGGCACAAAAAATCCCGCCGGTAACTGCAATTCGATAGTCGGGTCGTGGGGTGTACTTGGGGGCGTTACTAGGGTGGTGGTCACAAGAGCTATCTCGAGAGTAAGGAACCGGGGAGGGAATAGCCAAAAGTCGGAATTGCTAGAGTTGGACGCCACGTTCTTATACTTCCCGCAGGTATCTCGTGCTCTTAAGTATGAAAGAGTACGAACGGTCAATAGTAGATCGGCTGTAAAATAATGTATCAGAACAAACAAGGAATTATACGAATTTATGGGGTTCCGTAGTTCTCGAAAGATTGATACTCAAATATAAACCATATTTATATTACATGTTTATACGGTTCCGAGGTAATTCTATCTGGGGTCAGAAGTAAAAATGTCAATAGTGACGATAAGAATGGAAATCAAAGGTATATGTGGTTTAATGGTACAAATGCAACTGTATACGTGACCTACGCAATTTAGTAAAATGGTAATCTATTAATACTCCCGTGTTGTAAACCTCGGTAGAAATACCTTCACAATTAAAAGTTTACACCAGATGCAAAACAGTGTAACGTCAGTAATACCAAAATGCTTCACGGTTGGATTTAATGGGCGTCTATAAAGACGTTATTACTTACTAGAACTGCGTCCTTAACGACTAATGCGAATAACCAGTAGGATGATTTCGAAATAAACAGATTCCACACAACTATCGTTCGCACTTCCCAATGATTGATCTAATCTCCTTAGTCAAAAATTGTCGAGTAATAACTAACGCACAACTAACTTTCGTACTTCCCAATGATAGATCTAATCTCCTTAGTCAAAAAATGTCGAGCAACACGGTTTAATTATAAACCGCTTTCTTAATAAGCTCTAAATGAGTAGGTGCTCTAATAATTTCGACTGATATCTAACGCTTATAAAACAAAATTTAGGGCAATTCTTGGCAGAAGGATTACTGACTAGTAAGGTACGTTTTTGTTGGTGTCCAGGTTTCAGCGGATCCGAATATCTTTACTACAAGAAACGACCACAGATGCTGACTGACAATGCACTGCCAAATCTAGGGTTGAATGGTATAAACTAAATGTCATTTGTCAAGTCAAATTTGACGCGACGAACTAAATGTTCTGCGCCCGAACCAAACCGCTATAAATTAATGAAAGGTATTTTAAATAATTTTTTACCTACCCTTTTTAAACGGGTTTCCACAAACACAATTTAAAACTTACAAATTTATCTCTAGTCAATTAGAGAAACATAACTAGTTTTTTTTTGTAGGAAAGTTTTGTTTCTAACACAACGAGAAAATAACTAACAATCTGACGTGACCAAGGATACATAGGGTTGCGGTACTTAAGGCCTTTTCGAAAACTACTAGTAGGTTCGCAACCCGAACAACCTAATCACGTGACCAGGTTAACCGGGTTGTATTAGAAACTGTTCCAAAACTTAATCGTTTTCGAACGCAAATTCGAGATTATTTCTATCGTTGATTTGTATATAGAACGATACCAACTACAATGCAGTAATACTATAAAACAATAAGGTTAACCTCGCCCTGCTTTTATGCGTACAACATACAAAATATTGAGGTTATATTGCAGATTTTGAATGTTTACCCTGCTATCGACTAGAGTTGTAAGATAGTTAACCTGATAGTGAACCGAGTTAAACGGATTGATCTTTTCGAACAGTGGTTATTCAACAACCTAAAGTTTACGAACGTATTTAATTAACCCGAGTCGCAACCCGATCCAATAGGTAAAGTTTCCGAAAAGGCCTATAGTAACGCTACAATCGCTGCTAGTAATTATCAACAATTTGTACCCTAGTAGATATTTCTTTGACCGAATATCTGAAACGGCCAATGAACCCGTAACAACATTTACATATTTGTACATTTATGGACGTAGGAGAAACTCATGAGTTGTCTCACACCGGATTTTTTTTTAGATTTCAATTACTATTTGTCTTCAAAGTAGAAAATATCCACTTTCTTTGCACACTCCAAACAAATTGGCTTTCCACATTATTGGCATGAGTATCTAGCTTTCCTCTGTAACCGTGGTGGGCAGGTGGCACAAGTTGTCCGTTGTTCAAAGACTTTCATATTACTTTGAGGTTAAAGCTTGTCAATGCCAAAGATTTTTTCTATACATGTTGATAGTTCGCGGGGAAGATTTTTTACTTCTATCAATCGGCGCTGCATATGACGATGCGATAGTGCTTTGTCCATCCTGGTTGTAATTGCAAAACCTTCAATAGACTGGTGTAGGACATAGGCATTTATACCTGAACCAATATTGACTAACGCATAAAAGACGGCTATAGGCCACCTGCGCGTTGTTATGCCTTAAGTATAATTCGCGCATTTTTGATCCAGTGAATCAATCTCTCCTTTTGTAGAATTATAAAAAGATATTATTTCAGATTTACCATTGGTCGGATCATTACACTGATTGTCACGCATGAACGATATCAAATTACTGATTTTGATTGTTTGGCTCAAACGAAAGCAGCGTCATGTCATCTCTGCATTTATTGGGCTTAAATTCTATTGGAATCTCAGGTTTGTTTATTTTCAAGATCTCGACATATGTCGGACTTCGTTTTAACACTTGTTGCACAATTTCTATCGAGCTAAACCAATTATCAGCTGTAATGTTTCTCCTTGAATTTATTATCGGTTCAACGAGTCTGATCACCGATTGCGATAGAATAGATAGTTTTCCTTCCTCTTCTGTGAGAATCTTCCCATCGCTTCCTTTGCCGGAATAAATATATGTATTATATAAGTAATGTCATATACATAACCTTAATTCCATATTGGCATGTACATTCTAAATAGGCACTGCCCTCTAAATGGTATAAGCATCTCATCAATACACACAGTAGCGCCAGGAGAATAACACATTTGTGAGTTCTATATGAACCTTTGAAAAACTTTTGAGATTGCTGTTGTGGCATCTTGTTCTTTTATTTCATCTCGGTAATGATGACCGTCAAAATGAGTCGTCAAAACGCAAAATTTATAATAGAAATAGAAATCTTTTTTTCTTGGCATTGTGCATTGAAAAACATCACGGCCTGCACCATTTGATGAAAACAAATTATTTACACTCTCATGGCTCGACTTTAATATGGAAATGTAGAGTAAGAGACCAATAAATGCTTTTAACTCAATGAAAGAAAGGTTCTTTCGTTTGTAATTTTTTTGTTCACTTTAATATTTCATTAAGAATATCATTTATGAAAAACAGATCTCAGCTGCTTTTATATCCGGTTTTGTAACGAGTTTTAGCTCCAGCTCTCAGACCAGGAAATTGTAATACAGTATTAAGTTGCCGAGTTCGAAAATTAGCAGGAGGGTGTTGTTTTCCACTTAAAAAAGTTATCTTTGGCATAAAAATACCAGTCCGCCCGACGTTTCTGGGAATCCATTACACTACTAATATATTCTGTTTCATCAACATCATCTCCTGCAACACTTTCTACATCTTCCACATCTTGCTCACTATTACCGTCATGTGAACTTTCACTTTCATAATCCTCATCCTTCTCACTTTCTTCATCGTCTGTAGAATTTTCTGAATCAAGTTCAGCATTCAACATTTGTTTTAACTTTAAGACAAAGTTCTTTTATGTTGACCGCAACACCCTTCGTGATGTATCCGAATGGCAATCAGGATAATCAAAGCTACCACTACTATCCATTTTATTA
This sequence comes from Phrixothrix hirtus, assembly GCA_024586415.1. Classification (NCBI taxonomy): domain Eukaryota; kingdom Metazoa; phylum Arthropoda; class Insecta; order Coleoptera; family Phengodidae; genus Phrixothrix; species Phrixothrix hirtus. The sequence continues at coordinate 4,245 of JAHWXV010242671.1, read as the reverse complement.
ATTAAATATTTCTAAAACGAAATAATACTGAAATAACGTATGAGAATAATAATAACGGTATGTCAAAATAAATAAATAAAGCGGTATCATACGTCGATTAGACCGCTTAATAGAAATAAATCGAAATAAATGGCATAAATGTTATCAGAGTACAGCGAGATCTTCACAGTATGTTGTTTTAAGTCATACTGAAAGGTACTCGGGCGAACAGACTTGAAAGTAGAAGGGGAGGCTGAAAATTAAATACAAAGTAATGAACAGGCCTCACAGACGTATGATACCATTTAAGGGTTAATTAAAAATAAAAGTTGAAAAAAATGTATACCCAGTCAGGATCAAACCCGTAATCTTCAGCACCCAGCTTAGCCACCGTCGCCACGACGACTTCTGACTACCATACTTATAACAAAGGCATATAATCCGCTCTTATATCTTTTTTGCATTTTTCTCTTGAATGCCTGAGTTGTGCACTTTACTGCTTTAAAATATTTCATTATTTAGTGTGTAAAACGATTCAAAGCGTGGTCTTTGGTTTACGGATCAGGAAAAATAATTTATATTTTCGCTCCCGAGGTTACTCATTCGAGTAGGCTGATTCAATTTGGTCTGGTAGAAGGAATCAGTTGTCGCCGGAATCCTCTCTTGTAACGGCTCGTAGTCGGTTATACTAAATCAGAGAAAGTTATGTATTAAAACGGAGAGACCCCCGAAAGTGGTCTCATTCTTATGTGAAAGGATCTTTTCACAATCGTATATTTAACAATTAAGCTCGGCGGAAATAACAAGATGGATAAAACTTTTAAAAGTAATTTTATTCATAATAACGGAAATAACGACTCAAATTAATACTTTCAGATATTTGTACATATTTACAAGAAGGGATAATTAACAGTTATAAATAAAAACAATTGTATTACGTTAGGATCGAAAGCTTTCAAAGTAAAAGAAGGCGTTCGCGGTATTAAGTTAATTTTATTAAACGCGGAGCGTCGCTTTGTGTCCCTTGCAAGGAAGCGTGTCCGTCCGGTAGAATTTTATGTTTGCCTGTTACTTGTGAAGTTCTATTAAACAAGTTCAGTATCTTTCCAGGTGCGAAAGGTGTCACGTCGCTTGGGGACGTGCTGCTTTCGTAAAATGACATAAGCGGTTCAGGCGGTGGTCCCTTGGTCTACTCGTGACCGATGTTACACGGTAGATGAAGGTATCACGAAGTCCCTACCGTCAAACAGGCTCTCGCTACATAGACAACCTAGAGATGTTTGACGACGGCTTTGCATGGGCTCTAGTGGCGCTTCCACATTCGCTACAGAGACAACACAACGTACGAGCGTCATGGTTATGCTTTATTGTCGGGAGCCTTCCGCTACAGAGCAACACGTACGCTCTCGACAACAAGCTAGACGGGATCGAGTAATTCAAAGAGGGATTCACCCTTTCAGATGGTTGAACTAATTTCGCAGTTTTAAATCCTGCCACGACGGTTTTGAAATTATAATGTAAACAAATTGAAGCGGACGGTTTGCGTTCTTTGCAATTAACGAAGCGTTTTTTAATTCGATAAAAATATTTTAGCCGAGATACGTCTATTCTGTATCTATAGAATGACGCGGTCGTAGTTCCAGCACGGGGTCATAAGTGTTCGCGGTGTCAGCTCGAGTGCGGAATGACAAGAACTGTCCTCTTTCGGCTGAAAGCTTCGTTCTTTTATACAGAAATTTGTTACTTCGCTTTCTGTTCCTCGAACGTTTTTGATAATTGTTATTCGGTCTTCCACTTATTGATAAGCGTATCGCTTATATGCTTTGATTAGCAATTTATTTATAACGTAATATTGGGCAATTCCAATTAATATTCTCTAGTTAATTACATTTGGTTTTGAAATTACGTTAGTTATTTATTTCTGCAGCAATTTTTATTCACATTTGAACGGTTACTTGATACTTTAGTTATTGCGTAATATTTAGTTATCTTTAAGTTTTACTTAATTACATTTTATATACGTGCAGTTTAATAAACAATATTTATTTGAACTTACTTCGAAGTCACTCACTCCCGGTTCACTTCTTATTGTCTTTTAAAATGTCTTATCAATTTAATCTACTGGTAATTTCGCGGAAACGTACGACGCACGTATTTGTAAAAAATCGGATTTTGCGTCGCTTTTTCATATTAACATATTTCGCTGAAAATGTTACAAGTGAGTACTACATACTCGCACAATTTCAACTAAATCGGAAACGTCTGGTTGTTAACTTCCCCTTACAAGACGAAAATGATCTTACTGATCGTGTACTTTTTAATCTAGACAAATAATTCTATGGTGACTTAACAATTTAAACATCTAGCGAGGGTACGACGGTCGAGACTATAAAACTAAAGGCATTTCTTTCTCGATTAGTACTACTTCCGCGTTTATGGTACAGTTTGTCGCGCTATTTCAAAGTCACCCCGTATATAATACAATTTACGAATTTTTAATTACGACTGTATGGCCGTTTATAATTTTCAAGTTCTTTCAAAAATGGTTCAAGTTTGATAATGTTATTAAGTTTAACATTTATTACACAAAAGTAAGTCGAAATTTATTTTGGTTCCCTGAGCAACAATAGCAATTTTTGTGGCAGTTAACCTATTAAAAAGTAGGAATAGAATCTAGACCAACAGATTCGAGCTTACTTAACTATTATTTGTGACTGAGCATTATACAAATTCTGTCATTAAAATTCATGGTAATAACAGAAGCCTATTACATTTGCAGGTATTTATAATAAGCAGCTGAGAATATTCATTAATGGAGCTCTGTCGCTAAACATCTACAGTTAACCAGCCATTTTATATTGAACACAGTAGAACGAGTTAAAAAGCAGGGACGGGCTGAAAACTTTCATTGCAGATATTTGTTGCGCATATTAAGATGTATTTGCTGTTGTAATGCTCATATGCTGGGCACCCTGATACCTAACTACTTTATTTTCAAAATATTTGTCGAAATTATCTTTGTGTTCGGAATAGAAAACATCGATAAACAATTATTTTTTATTTAAATTAGAAATAAACTTGAAACTTTAAACTATTGGATTTCCCGCAGACGAACATAAATTACATTGCATGAGAAAGAATTCATTTCATTTCAGAAATGATAACAAACAGCTTTGTTCATGTTAATGTAACCACAGATATTTACTGTAAAATAGAAATTTCACAGTTGTTATTAGATGTAATCTAAAAGTACAACACGAACTATAAAATGTATTTCAGATATCTGCCAAATTAAAAATTGCATTAAAAGCCACTGGCGCTTTTTCTTAATCACGGTATATCAACATATTTTTACAGATTCTCCTATTTTATTGCATATAACGTATCACATAAATAATAAAATTTTAATTTTATAATTTTATTTAACCGAATTATCCTTAAATGTCTATCTGAAACTGAAGCAGCAGTAAGTTGTTCCCTATCGACAATTATGTGACTCACACAACTATCTTTGAAGAAACCAGGCTGATAAAATATATCATTTTAATGTTTTTATTATATTACATTTACATAAGCAAGTAAATGATTAATTCTAACAGAATTTTATTTATTTATCAACGTAAAAACATAACTGGTGCAATCATCTGTCGAGTTTGCTAACTAACTAATTCAGCTTTTGTTCACACTTCAGTGAAACTAAAAAAAAATCAAGGCAATGATAAAGATAATTATAACTTAAAAGAAAAAGCTACAAAAACTCCTTGCTAGACCTATTTAGATTTAAATTTAAGGATATAAAAAACAAGTAAGTGATAAAAATTTTCTATTTGTTTGTTGTTCTTTTATGGAGATTTTGTACGTGTATAAATCCTTAAATAGCAAGTAAAATAATTAAATAACTGATTTAAATTAGTAATTCAAAAATAAATCAAAGCAAGAAACAAAATTTAACGATAATAAATAGTGCAACAAAAATTATATTTCAAGTAGAATATTTAGGCACAACATCCAAACAATTGATCGATCAGCAACATCGGACGCCTTTGTTAACCGTTTTATTACTTTCTCTTACCTATATGAAATATAGAATAGAGAAAGTATTGTTTTCGTCCAAAATTTTCGATGTCAAAATTTTAGTGGAAATACGCGTTTAGGGGCTCCCTGAATCCGAAAAACATGTTTTTAAAAATTGGTCTGTCTGTGTATGTGTGTGTGTGTGTGTGTGTGTGTGTGTGTGTGTGTGTGTGTGTGTGTGTGTGTGTGTGT
>JAHWXV010242595.1:0-12371 GCA_024586415.1 Phrixothrix hirtus | reverse complement strand
TAACGACGCTAACCCGATAGAGACGATCGACGCACGTCGGGTGGCATTCTTAGTCGCGGACATGCACCGATCTCTCTAATCTTCATACTGACTACGTTAAGGACAGTGCGCAGGCACACCCCTTCCCCTACCGGGCGGACCTAATAGCATAAAGCAGCCTCGTGAATTCACAAGTGCATATTAGGAGCACATAAAAATAAGCGCAGCTAGGAAATTGCGCCGGCCAGGCGTATTAGAACCGCGAGAGATATTCTGAGCCTCCGGGCCGAACTCGGCGCGACCGCCGAGGCAAAGTTAGAAACACGAGCGTTCCTGCGCGCTTTGTTTGCTATCATATTTTCTCTTGTACATAAAATAGAATATTTTTAAATTGTTTTAAATTTTATTACATTGTGAGGATCAATTATTCATTCTAACAGTAAATTACTATAATTACCGGAACGAACATAAAATAGAATATTTTTAAGTTTATGATATTAATTGTTTTAAATTGTATTACATTGTGAGTATCAATTATTTATTTTATCAGTAAATTACTATGATTACCTGAACAAACATGAAATAGGATATTTTTAAGTTCATGATATTAATTGTTTTAAATTGTATCACATTGTGAGAACCGTTTATTTGTTTTATCAATAAATTGATATAAATATTTGAACGTTCTATTCCGCCGTTGACCAAACCCAGCATTAAAACAAAGTCTGTTTCGAGACCAAGGTTCGAGCGACGTCATTTGGCATGAACGACGTCCATCGTAAGAAGAACTGCTTCACGTCACCCTGGACGCTAAAATCGTCGAAGCCAGACCATTAACCACCCAACGAACACCCCTCACGACTAAGAGCTACCACTGGGAAAAACGCAAGTTCTTAAAATCACTCTGTGCCATTCAACGAGAACTGAAACGTCACAAACTATACCAATCATTCTCAGTTTATTACATGATTGGAACCTATTAAGTTTTAATTAATTATTAAAGAGTATTGTGACGGACTTACTGGGTGAGCCAAATTAATTTGCAGATGGTTGATAACATGGCCTTGTGAAAATAGGCTTTAACATCTCGCTTTAGAGACTGCCGTCGGCATGTATTCTGCAATTTTAAGGGAGGCAGCAAATGAAGTATACAGTACGTCCCTGAACTTTGCTTTACCCATATGTAAAACACATTAATCATCTAACTGTTATGACAAATAAAAGTTCACTCATTAAACAAAGTCCGACTTTGTTTTACTTCTCACTGTAATGATTCTTCCCATATTCAAACTACAAAAATTATAATTGAGTTTCACAATTTTTGATACAAAATTGGTCTTTTTCCAAATTTTGACATTACTTTAATAATTTAGCTTTTGACTTGAAACGATTAGTTCAACGATTAGCTAGTAACAAAGTCTATTTCCTCGTATTGGAGTCATTTAATATTCAATTTAGCGATAAATATTTTTTCGGCTTCACCGGATAAATAAACAGATGTAACTTTATAATCTTATCTTATGCTAGCTTTGTTACTTAAGAATTACAGGTTGACTTGCAGAACCTCGCGTCTTTAATTTAAGTTCCGAAGCGACGTCCTGTCAATTTATTAATCAAAATGGAAGAGTGGAACAGCCACCGATGCTGTTACTATCGGAAGTAGTATAGAGTGCTTCCAACATCTACAAATTGTCAAACAATCAACGACACTGTAACGTACATGTTCACTAACTAATTTCATGAATTATAATTTGTAATACAATAAAAACGAACTGTGATAAATTCTATTAAAGATTTCAATTGGTTTTTATTATATAAATTGTTACAATACTGCTACACCCTTGTAACTAACATTTATAAAAATTATTCAGTTTTCACGTAACAAAATTGAAATAAGCTGTCACCTATTTCAAATTTCTAAAATTCTCCGTTATAACAAAACTAAAAATCGAAGGGAAAAATTCAAATTGTAAGAGGGCTATACAGAAAGTCGATTGCGATTTAGTCTATAGCCGCTTTGAGCGTGTGCAACGCACTTATCTTGGTGTCTGCGCATTCTTTTGCTCAATCAGCATCCAGCCGTGTTAGCACAAAGTTTGTGTCGTTCCCCGTTATTTCACAGTAACAGTTTGAAATGTGTATCGCAATAGAAAATCCCACAAATTGTGAGGTGCAATCTGTAGTAAGGTTTTTGTTAGCGAATAAATGTAAGCCGATTGAAATTTAACAACAACTGGGTGAGGTGTACGGGAAAAACGTTATCACTGAAGGTGGAGTGCGTCAATGGTGCATTAGGTTTAAACATGGCCGAATTAATGTACACAACGCAGAGCGAAGTGGACTACCAAGCATTGTGCTTGATGAAATTGTTGCAAAAGTGGATGAAAAGGTTAGACAAAACCGCCGATTCACAATAACAGAGCTTTCACTCAGTTTTCCACAAATTTCAGTTTCTTGCATGAAATTGTTTCTCAGAAACTGGGATACCACAAATTTTGTAAAAAATGGGTCCCAAAACTCCTGACAGAAAATCTGAAGAATCAACGTTTAGCAGTGTTATCAACATTTTGGACACTAACAACAAAGATGACGACTCATTACTGGACCAAATCGTAACGGGGGACGAGACATGGGTCAAACATCTGAACTGAGGCATCAAATTGCAGTATATGGAGTGGGGGGTACATAAATTCCCCAAAAAAGCCGAGAAAATGCATGAAAACCTTGTCTGCAAGGAATATTATGGCAACCGTTTTGTGGGACAGGAAATACCTGCTTCTTATTGATTTACTTGAACATGAAGCAACAATAAACTCTGAGAGGTATTGCCAAATTTCGCAAAATTTAAGAAGAGAGATTTAGAACAAATGTAGAAGAAAGTTGAGTTTAAGAACTTTTTTTCATGATAATGCCAGACCACACACGGCAAATCGCACCCGATAAGTCCTTGAAGATGTTCAGTGGGAGGATTTTCCTCATACACCATACAGCCGGACCTTGCACCCTGCAACTTCAACCTCTTCCCAAAGATGAAGTCGTGGCTCGCAACGCAGCGCTTTGATGACGACGAGGAACTAAGAGAAGGCGTGACAAATTGGTTGAAGTATCAGGCGGCAGAATTTTATGACATTGGAATTTCAAAGCTGGTTTACCGCTATGACAAGTGTATAAATTTGTATGGTGACTTCGTTAGAAAACAGTATTTCGAGCCGCTTTAAAATGTATATCATAATTTTTTTTCCTTGTACTGAGTTTCTTACAACAAAACGTAATCCGCTTTCTGGATAGCCCTCATATATTCAATACGGAAATGTCTTGCAAGCAGTAAACCCATAAATCAAGGAATCTTTCGAAAATTATTAACCTAAATAGTAAAACACGGAAGGTTATGAAACGGACGCAAACATCTAACGGAATTTCAAGTTTTCGAGCAAGGTACGCAAGCAAGTAACAGATTTAAATTTTAGATCATTTGATTGGTAAATGAAACAGCAGAAAAGGAATTTATAAAGGTTATAAAAGCAGGCCATTACAAGAAAAATCATCTTACTTACGTTGAACACGCGGTGATGAACTAATCATTCAGTGATAGCCTCGAATGTAAATTATTTTGATGATGAATATGTAAATCCCGAATCAAACGCGAAACACTAAACTTATCCAAGTATTTGAAAATTACAATACCTCTAATTGATAACAGCAGTAAGTTAAGAGATTTATAAAATTCAATATGATTTTATAAAACGGGAGTAAAACGGGGTGAAAAATCGCGCATCTCAGAAAAAGTAAAACTTGAAGAGTTATAATCCAAAATATAAATTGGCATTGAATCAAATCATAAAAATCCATTCTATTTTAAAATAAAATAAACAGAAAGAAGATATATTATAGACCAATCAAGCGATAATATTAAAATCACGCTTTACTGCGTAAGTGAAAATCTTTGAAGTTTTAGAACTAACAACTTTATTAAACGAATTTTTTAACAAATTTTAACACCATCCAATTTAACGCAAAAATATTGTAAAATTTAAATTTATCTGAAATTTCTACATGCTGATAGGTCCCTTTCCTAAGAGTCATACAATGCTTATTTTGGGCAACACAAATATTTCAAAGGATCTATCATAACAGGTAATTGTATTTGTTTACATAACGGTATTTGTAGTAAAATTTTATTTCTATTTCTAGATGTAAGAGGCTTATTTTTGGTTTTTTTATATATATTTGTTTTAAATTTGAAATTTAAAAAAGTATTGAACTCATACTTATTACTTATCAGGTGTATAATTATATGTAAAAATAAAATTTTGATGTGACCAACAAATTTAAGAATAAATATTAAAACAAAAATAAAAACAGGTTACTTTCAGGTAATATTTAGGGTCCAGTACATTCATTGTCCGAACATAAGGGATTAAACACTAATAAATAATAAAGACCGGCAAACAGTTTGGTTACCTAAATATTCTGAAACCTAATAATTGTATAATTTTAACATCCAATACAGTAATTTATTTTAAATAGCTCACACTGCCAACCCAGGTAATCAACAATACTGTGGATTATCTATCCATACCTAAATGCTTTACTATTTACAATGTTACCAGCCCGCCTGCTACGATTACAGCTCTCGTAAATATCAATTATCACTGCCTTATAAAAGCGCCCTCGTAAGGCAGATCTAGCTTTACACATTCTAATTATACAAAGGCCGTCACCTCATGAGAAGTGCTCTTAAAGTTAGGCGGAGTGTTCACCTTCTTTGTTTTTGTACCAGCTTTGGGACGATTGCGGCAAACTGTAAAAGGTTCCTTATTTGATTACACATCTACTTCCATAAACTTGTAGTTTATAGAGGTCGTCAAAAGGTGACGTTGCACGGCTATCAAGAAATCGTGAAAATATAAGCATTAAGTAATTCTAGCAAACAGTTAAAATTCTCTTAAATTCTAAAGCTTCATTAATTCATCGCTGGCGCCGAACTTCTCCGTAGTTAACCGTTTAATTCGGTGAAAAAGTATAAAAAGGGCAAGTTGGTGGACGAGAGGTAAGGATGCAATAGATGATGTAAAACATTTTATGCGGCATAACGCTTACCAGTTTCTATAACTTGCACTGGGTCAGTTATTGAACCTAGATGTATAAAGTAGAATGCCTCCTCCATGATATGAAGTTGAAATTATAAGTTTCTAGTTGAAATCGATGTTTAAAGCTTTTTAATATACCCGTGTAGTATTCGAAGCGATAATAAACCAAAAAAAGTGGCATATCTCATGAAACATCTTGAGTATGAAACGTATTCAGTTATTGTAGTGATTCTTCATTAAAAATTTGGACGTTGCCATCAACATCTTCTCAGCAAAATATTTCAGAGAAACAAAGTTAATACATACAGCAATACTGTCTAATTTGGTTAATCCTGTATCCAGCGATGTATAAGTTAAATGTGATGGTAGTATTTACAATCCTTTACCAAAAAAAGCTAATACACATTACAAATTTAATTTGTTCTGTTTAAATTTGTACGAAGCTTTCTATGCTAAGAATATAAATTTCGCTAATAGCAGATTTGAATGCACTTAGTCTGCCAAACCAAGCCATTGATTCTTGTGTTGACGGTATTATAACCCTCAAAAGGAGGGTAATAACGGAAAGGTAAGACGATGGTGACTTAATTGGCCGGAAAGATATCTGAATTCCCAACAGCAAGTTGTTATAGATCGTACTCGAAAATTGAAAGTACGATAAGGCGGAGGCTGTTAAAACATGACAGAATACTTTCTGTCAGTGCACTGTAGATTTGGATGAAGCTCCGATTCTCATGCAATTTACTTTATTTAAATTATTAGTCGCACTAAATCGCACATCACTACGTTAACCTGCTTTCATGCAACTTACAAGTAACTGAAAAATTATTCTTTCCAATGCCATGTTTTACTTTTTTGGCCCTTTAGAAGCGTTTCTAAATCGCGCCATGCAAAACCTTCGACAAAAATTAACATTTGTTTCAATTTACTAGTCTATAAAAGTCAAATTAAGTTTACAAATATGCTGAAATCCATTTTATTTATCCTCAGTTTAGTTGTGAAAAGAAAACACATTATATTTTAATGTCTTGCAAATAACTCAATTCTATTCCTATAGCAATTTTGTATATAAATTCATACCAGCAATTCATCTTTGACGCGCATTTTAGTAGCGCAAGAAGGAAGTCGTACTTCAACTGTTGTAGTGTTAACGCCGTTTATACTACACAGGATTAAACATTCGTTGATAAATTCTGTGCCCACAAGCGGTGCTATCTTGCATTACGTGTAACAATTACTAATCGACTTTGTCCTGAAATAACATTATACATCAGAGCAACTATTCCTAATTTAACCATTTTTGTCCTTACCTAAAACGGTGCTTTATACCGCAGCGTTGCTGCATCAGCAGGAGAAGTTTCATGACACCCTGCAGAGCAAATTAACATTTAGATTAATAACTAAATTAGATATTAAGAAATTCAACCTATGGACCTACATCTTTTAATATTCACTAATTTGAAAGAGGTATTAGCGTCTTAACATTTGTTTTGTAGAAAATTTCGTACTATTACGTTTTTTGTAAAGTTTGATTAGGTTTAAAATTTGTAACGGCGTGAACAGACCCTACTTAATTATTTTCTCTCAACGCTGGAAACGGTCAAATCTTTGATTCTGGAGCGAGTAAAGCATGAGGTCATTCTAAAACGGAAATCATCTTGCGAATCCATTAATAATATTTTGTTAGAATTAACATAGATAAACGCTAACGGAAGTCATTTACTAATAAGTGTTTTATAGCACTGTAGTAATTGATATTTACAAGTAGCAAATAATACATGAAACTAAATAGTTGGTTTATCACAACTTATGGATTTAATCCATAATGGGCACAAAACCCTTTAACAGAAAATTCTACACGAAAAAATAGGTAAAAAATTTCATATAAATAGGATCTGAAAATCCACCCTCTTCGAGATAAACACCCCCAAATGGGGTCGACGAAAATCATGTTACTGTTTGTATTTCCTAAAAGAATCAACTGATTTAAATAAAATTCAGTAGTTTGATATCATGCTTAAAGATCTATGATTTTCGTTGTGATTCATGAACCATAGGCGTCAAAAGTGGTGGAACGGGTAACATTATCAAGCATATGTTTTATTCCCATCGGAATTTTGCAGGTTTGCGGTTAAAATTGATTCTCCTGAACTCTATCTAGTAAAAAACGTGCTCTTGTATCGATTTCGCATTTTGCACCAGTTTCGATATAATTTCACTTGTTTATCTGGAAGTGTTAATCTGTGCTGGCACTGCAATTCACAAAATCTGAAATTTTTGATCTGAGAATCGTTAGAACTTGGAATACATAGTAGTAATTAGTAGCGTAAAATGCCAACAGTGTCTAATTGCTGTAAACAACAAACAAAAAAACAAAACATTTAATTAACGTTTAGTTTTTATTTGCGTATTTTCTCTAAAAAGTAGTAAATGTAACAAAGATGATTGAATAATAAGTATTTCCCAGTGAAAGGAAACAAATAACAATATTTACATGAAAAAAACAGAATGTAAAACTACGTGTATTACACACAAAAGCAGTTATTTATAGCAAATGCTCAAAATGTCGTCCTTCCGCTCTAATATTGACTAACAAACCTTGAAGGTTATAGTGGAATCATTCTGGATATTCGTTACAGCACCAATGAATCTTTGAATGAGCTGCTCTGTTGAAGTTATTACAACTGCATAAATCATTTGTTTTAAATGATGCCAACGATAGAAATCAACTGGAATTAATTCAGGTGATCGTAGCGGACATCTTAAAGGACCCGAATGGCCAATCCACCTCCTTGGAAAGTGACGATTTAACCATTCGGTGACCTGGCGACCATTATGAGGTGGTGTGCCATTTTGCTCTAAATACATACTTCGCCGTATATTTAGAGGAACGTCATCTAAATTATAAGATACAGGGATTCTAAGTATTCAACCGAATTCATGCGCTTTGGGAGAAATAGCGGATTTAGCACGCTGCCCTTAAAAATTTCCGACCAAACATTTATTGAAAAACGTTGCAGAAAATTTGGCTCCCTTGTCAGACGTAGATTTTCTAAGGACCAGTAGTGAAAATTATGAGTACTAAAAGTTCCATATCACTCAAAAATGGTTTCGTCTATCCACATGCTCATTTACAAGGAATTTTCACTATCTGCATGTGAAACTAACGACAAAACTCAGTTCTTTGAAGGACCTGGACGGGTTGGTAATGATATGGATGCAGTTATTCGCTATAAATAGTTCTCCATACCAAAGACTGCGATGTTTGCAACTGGCTGGCAATCCTTCAGGTGCTTGTTGTAGGGTCCTCTAATACCTGATGAGTTATGTTCTGTTCGGTTTCATCAGAATCTTGACGTTGTGGAGCACCAGCGTTAGTGTTTACAGTGGCTCTTCCTGTTTCTTGCAATCTGCGAAAAGTTCTTGTAAAAACGGACTGGTACGCCAAACAGCGATTTGTAAATCTGCGATGGTATCCTTGTTGAGCACTAGCAGCATTACTGTGTCAACATAGATCTTCAAGCATAATATTAAACCATGGAATTTTATTTAAATCGGTTGGTACGTTTAGGAAATACAAACAATAACGTGATCTTCATCGACTCCATTTAGTGTGTTTATCTCGACGAGGGTGTACTTTCAGATCCTGTTTGTAGGAACTTGATACCTATTTTTACTTTCTCTTATGCATATGAAGTATACTATAGAAAAAGTAGTTTTCAACCAAAATATTCGATGTCAAAATTTTAGTGGAAATACACGTTTTCGGCTCTCCTAAGTCCGAAAATCATGTTTTTAAAAATTGGTCTGTGTATTTGTATGTGTGTGTGTGTGTGTGTGTGTGTGTGTGTGTGTGTGTGTGTGTGTGTGTGTGTGTGTGTGTATGTGCACGTGTGTGTGTGCACGTGTGTGTGTGAACAAAATATCTCGAAACCGAAAAGTCGTAGATAAACAAAATTTTATATTTAGGTTGGTATCTGTATTTGTATCAATTAGAATAATATTCAATAACCGGTAGTGCCACTTTACTCTTGTCATTTTTTGGTTTTTGCGATTTGCTCGAAATCGGCTGTAACGATTTTTTTTACATTTATTGCATTTCTTAGATATTTAATGCCCTTTTGTGTAAATAAGACAATTTCTCCGGAAAATGTCCGTAAAACGGGTGACCGGAAGTAGTCTTACCATTAACTACAAATAAAATAACCACGAAACTGAAAGTCCTAAATAAATGAAAATTTGTATTTGAGACCCCAACTACCTTCGTATGCTAAATCAAGAACTTTGTTAAAATCGAATAACCGGATGGACAACTTTATTTATGTTCTTTTTTGGATATTTTCGGAATTTTTCGTTTTTTGCGATTTTCTCGAAATCGGCTATTGATTTTTTTCAAACGCAATTAAATTTTTTGGGTATTTAATGACATTTCATACAATTTAAGCCGTTTCTCAGAAACTTTTCCGTAAATTGAGTAACGGGAAGTACCTTCACCGTTAAGTCAAAATAATGTAACTATGAAGATAAAAGTCCTGGCTGAATAAAAATTTATATTTGTAGCCATTGCTATTCCAAATCACGAATTTGGTTAAAATCGAATAACCGGAAGTTCCGCTTTATTTCTGTCATTTTTAGGTATTTTCCGAATTTTCGTTTTTCGCGATTTCCTTGAAATCGGCTAGAACGATTTTTTAAAACTTAGTACACTCTTAGTTACTTCATTCTGTTTTATATGAATCAAGCTGTATGTCTAATAAATTTTCGAAAATCTAGCAACCAGAGGTATTTAGCGTATTAATTGTGAACAGCACATCTCAAAAACTAACCATGATATATGAATGGAATTATATATTTAAGTTTTTTATCTTCTGAGCATGAGAGTCATGAATTTAAGTTAAATCGAATGACCGGAAGTGCCACTTTATTCTTGCGATTTTTAAGTTTTTTACGATTTTCTCCAAAACAGCTATAACTTTAATTTTTAAATGTGATACGGTTATTATGAATTTAATGCCCCTTTTCGCGAACTTAACAGTTTTTCTGAAAAAGTGCGTTGAAGAAAATTATTAGAGAAAGTTTCCGGAGTTAAGCAGCCTTTCCCCTGTCTAGTAACTTGGATGGGTGACCGTTGCAATTATCGTTTCCAAAGTGAACGTAGACAATAATCTAATCATTTGTAGATACTATTTGTATAGGTTTTAATTACGCTATAGCACCGACCCGAATCCCAGTCGAAGATATTATATGTGGAGTCGAATCCTCAATTACCGGAATAAACAAGAACACTGAGGAAACCATACGACGACATGTATCACGTATACTGTGGTTAACTCGTCCACCCAAAAAGGAACTTATCAAGAGATGAATGCATGGCTCTTCAATTACTAAAAGGAAACGTAGATGTCATCATACTCCCAGCAGATAAAGGCAATGCCAGCTTTGTAATGAACACTAAAGACTATGATGAAAAGATAAGAACGCTCCTCAGAGATACCACAGACATCCTAAGCGAAAAGTCGCCAAGATGCCCAAAACTATATGGTTTACTGAAAATATACAAACAAGGGGTTCCATTAAGGCCTATAGTGAGTTGTATAAGATCACCTTTACAAGAACTGGCGAAATACCCACCCAAACAAGTACAGCGACTCGTTGAAGAAGCAAAACTCTACGTAAAAAACGCAACCCACTTCATCGGACTACTAAGGAAGGAAACTGTTCACCGAGACCACCTATTGATCAGTTTCGACGTGGTTTTATTATTTACCAACGTACCAATAACAACGGTACAAACAAACAGAAGGTGCGTGGGTTCTCGACTGTCTCCATTTATTGCTAACTTGTTTATGGAAGATCTGGAAAAGCTCGCACTAAAAACCGCAACTTACAAACCCAAACTGTGGCTACTATACGTAGATGACACGTTTGCGATCTGTACCCATGCAAAACACAAACTCGATGCTTTCTTGGAACATCTCAATGGGTCATATCACATGGTATATAGAAAGATTATGCATACTAACAGATATTTGAACATTCAATCGCATCACCATCCAGCACAGCTACATGCCATAGATAAAACACTAGTGAACAGATCCCAAACACTCGCTGACGCAGAACACTTAAATGACGAACTCATTGCACTCCGAATGGCACTTCGCCAAAATGGATTTACAAAAAACCACATTAAAAGGGACCTAAAGGAAGAACCAACCACATCTACGAATAAAGAGAGAATAAAGTCAATTGCTAAAGCTTATCTACCATATCTAAAAGCAACTACCGATAGAATAAGCAGAATATTAAACAAATATAATATAGAGAAAACTTTCAAAACCGACAAAAAAATTTCTACAACCCTGAGAAATCTGAAAGCTAAAATATAATAAGAGAACCAAGGAGTTTACGGAATCCCATGTCGTGACTGTGAACTATCATACATAGGATAGACTAATAGAAAGATCAGTGCGAGACGAGATGAACATAAAATTAGCGTAAACAAGAACGAGAACATTTTATCACTAGCACAACATGTAAATACAACATTACATTCGATTGACTTCGTCAATACTAAAACAATCGCAAACATTGAGCAATATGGCAAAAGAATAATAAGAGAGTCGAACGAAATAGAGAAGTGACGAAACAACCTTAACGCACATACATTGCCAACAGCATGGAAACCATTACTAAAGCCTCACCCAAAAGTGAAAATAGAAAGTGAAAACGCAAAAAGAGAAGTACACAAAATCAGCCGTGCATAATGACCGGACCGAAGACGCGAAACCGCTCGAAGAACGCCCAGCAAAAAAGTAAAAGTAGAGGAGTATATAAAGCCCCACCAACGATAAAAGGATTCAGTTCTATACGAATAACCGAATCGAGATGGATGACTTCATAATGGCGTCTATATTTCGCGAACGTTTGTTCGCATCGTCAGGACTAAACTTCAAATATGACATTTATATACATACCAAGGTAACTAAACATAATCAACTAACAGTATGAAACATTTAAGATACAAATTAAGAAAATCGAAAAAATTTTAATTACAACTATTGAATAAAAGAGAATAACAACTACTAGGAGAGCTGGTATCTGATTTAAAATTCATAACTTTACAAATTTTGCTAATGTAAAACATTTCCAAGTATAATCTTTCCTTATAATTATCTGAAAAGTCTAAAATTTGTACGTCACTAAAATTGATTTTATGGTCAAAATCGTTAGAATGTATTGCAAGCGCACACCTTTTCCGATTTAATTTACAATCACTTCTATGCAATGCTAGTCTTGTTTTTA